>PVHP010011663.1:0-44883 GCA_004024765.1 Zapus hudsonius
TTATGTAGAAAATTACTTCTTCCATTTAAGTAATGATTTCAAACTATGGTAATAGCATTCTTGGTTGTTTATGTCCATCAACTTATCACACACCTTGGGCAAGGGTGTCACATTTAGGCCACTTTATCATGAGAACCTTTCCAGATGGTTGTACACAGGAGCAATCACAAGATTTCCTCCCTGTCTCACCATGGTGTGGCTCACTGGGTAGATGTCTGTCTAACGTGCATAAGTCCCAAATTTAATCTCCTGTATTGAATAAATGGGTGGTGTCACATGACTCCATAGAAGGATTAGAAGTTCAAATTCATGTTTGGGGTAGTTTTAAAGCTTAGGATGCATACAACATACAGCATAAAACACTGTCTAAATAAAGATTATATATGTTCCCACCATCTACCATGTTTGATTATAACCTTTTTTTTTTTAATAAGGCATAGCTATGCAGCCTAGACTGGCCTTACGTTCATGATCTTCCTCCATTAGGGAGACAACTGAGTATTGGGGAGGCAGGCACACCTTCTTAAGTTAGTATTTTAATGATCAACATGTTGAGGGTCTACTTGAAATCTGATTTAAAGTCTCAACCTCTTCCGTCTCCCTTGTGTTGTCAGAGACGGCTGCAAAGGGCTGCTGGATTCACATTCATGTTCAGGTCCTTACAGAAATGGCCCTTGACAAGAACCTGTCATCTTATAACATGGCTACCATTAGGATTAAATGGGTAAATGAAAAATTTAAGGGCTGGTGAGATGGCTAAGCGGTTAAGGCACTTGCCTCCAGTGCCTGAGGCTACCGGTTCAATTCCCCAGTACCCACATAAGCCAGACCCACAAGGTGCTGGCCCTGGTGTGTTCTCTCTCTCTCTCTCTCTCTCTCTCTCTCTCTCTCTCTCTCTCTCTCTCTCTCTCTCTCTCTCTCTCTCTCCCTCTCTCTCTCTCTTCTCTCTCTCCCTCTATCTATCTCTGCTTGAAAATGAAAAGTTAAGGAAGTATAACTGACTTAAGTCAAAGAACACTTATGTTTACAAATTCTGAATACAGCTTGTGCAATTCATGATGAAGAAACAAATTAATTTATTGAGCTTATACTTAAAGACACAAAAGGAAAAACACATAGCTGAAAGATGAAAATATTTCAAATTTGTATTAAAATCCTCCTGTGGGGGCCATTCTCCTCTATCAGATTTTACTACATGGCTTTCTTTAAACATTCGTCCGCTCAGTTTTGTCATCACAACCTAGCATCCGCTCCTTTCCTTCTCTTTTCCGGTGTCAGTTCTCTTACAAATTCTGAAAGTGTAGGATTATTTCCTGTTGAAACTATGGAAAAAACTCATTAGGAAAGCAATAACATTTTATGCTAATTGTCACTGCACATATTCTCTTTTACATATTCTTTTAAAATTACTTTTGCATAACAAATGATCAATAATTGCCTTACACCCCAAAGTACTTGCTCTCCCGCATTCCAAAGGCATCAATTGCAGGTGCTTATGTGCTCAGAGACACACAGCATATGTTGGTTGCAGAGGTGTGCAGATGTCTCTGCTTTGTTCCTTTTGTCCCTTCTTCTTTGTTTGTCTGCTACTCTGATGCAAGGTACAGGCTTTTACATGCATGCGTGTTTTATAGCACTCTCGAGGTAGTGATCCACAGGATATTACAACTAACACACCGGAGTATTTCTCAGCTTCAATGCACTGATGATACCAGGTTGGCCTTGGAATTGCTAAATGAAAGTCTTAAAGGACCTAACCTTATCCAAAGACAATAGTGAGGCAATGTTCAATGCAAAATGGGTCTTACTTTCTCCTGCTGTTTTCTTGTCATCCTGATATCATTATTCGCTTTCTCCTCATCCTTCTCTTTCTTCTTCTCCTCTTTTAAGATGAGGTAGAACAAGTCTTCATAATCTGGCTTCTGTTAGCATTGGTTTTTCATAAAGATCTTGTGTAAATCATAGACATTAGTGCTTTCTGACAGCTGAGAAACTGCTATCATCAAATGAGAAAGAGGAAAAAATAATGACTTCATTCATTGTCATAAACCAAATTTAAGATAATTTTCTAAGATCACGCATTTGAATTGTACCTAAAACATTTGTGGTTAATATCAAATAGCTTTATAAGGTATAATTAAGTGATTTATAATTATTGAAATAATTACTTTACTCTGTATTCTCAGTAAGAAATGTTATGATTGAATAAAGAATGAGAATTATCATACGTGTGGTAACCTAATTAGGCAGAAATTTTGCTCAAATTTATATTGTATTCTTTGAATAAATACTGAAAAAGAAGTGAATAATATTAAATGCACTGTACCCCAGTTGTCACAAGGCTTTTCAAGATGGGACCATTGACAACTTTTCCATCTTGAATAATCCTGTCATTTCAATTTCACTTCCAACACCAGAGAAAAATTTAAACCTTGAAAGAAATTTTATTCCGTTACGTCGTCTCTGCATCTTTGTCAATGGCAAACAAGAAAGGTGTTTCTTAAGATCTTTGTTTCCTCACATGGACATGAGGACATTACACTTCTGTAAAGTGAAGCACCTTTACTAAAATGCAGTTGTAGAAAATCGCTTTATCTACACTACAGTTTGGAGAATGTAAGTCAGTTTGATGAACAGAGAAAATAGTTGTGACACATTTGCTTTAATCCCTATGAGAAATTATAAAGGCTGAACAGGAGTTCATTGGGAAGAACGTGTTTAGAGTATCATGCAGTATGGAGGATTCATTGCATTCAATGTAAGTGAGGATTGGGGTTCCCTCATTAGCTCCATCAACACCAGATTCCAGGTCTTACCAACCTGAGTGGAGACTTCTTCACATCCTAAGAAAGGTGGGAGTAGGAGAATTCTGATGTTTTATCAATGGTAAATTAGTTTTGTCATGAGGATGTAGTATCTGTGGTGTTGTGTTGTGTGGGGTACACATGCATATGTGAAAATGCATATGCCCTGATCACATGCATATGGAGGTCACAGGAGAACAATGATGTCCTACTCTCTGGCTCATCTGTGTATTTCCTTGCGGTAATGTTGGTATTGCTGGAAAAACATCCAGCCAGAAGCAGCTTATGGGAGAAGAGGGTTTATTTCAGACTTACAGAAACCCTATCAATGGCCCAAGCTGGCTCACTTCCATTGATCCATAGCAGGGAGAAACAACTGCAGCACGAAGCCAGCACCAACAGCTAACAAGCTTGACAAGGCAGATCTCAAACTGCTCTGAACACACCTTCCGGTCTGATCATCCCCCTTCACACACCCTTCAGCAGGCTGCAGTTGCAAGCTCAACCAATAAAACAATCAAAGCTGCACTTTTCGCCTGTCCTACAGATTATCTGCAAGTTTGCATGGCCACATCTACTTTTTGTGTTGGTGCCAGAAACTGAAAAGGGGACTCTCTGGACATAGTGTACCTCTGGGCCATCTCCAAAGTCCAAATGAACTAGTAAATGCATATCATATTCAATAATTACATGTAGGTGAGGAATACTGCTATCTTTTGTTTAATATTGTTAATAGTTAAAAGAAATAATCTTCAGGCAAAAGCTGCTTTGCAACCAAACTCAGGAAGACACAAGCTGTTCTAAAAGTGCAGACACGACTGGGTCTCTGTTCTTTTAGGGACTCATGTAGTAGCTTGCATAAAAGGTTCACTCAAAGCAGCTTGTTACTATTCTGGAGACAGGATGTAACTAACCATCTAGTTGGAGAAATGTGTCGAAAAATCTTTGAGGACCTTTTGGATATTATTCAGGAAAACTTTTCCTAAAGACTGCTGTTTTCTTTCTGGCTTCCTAAAATCCTTCCTAGCCTGGGTGCACATCATGCACATCATTAATTTCACCAATAAAAATCTCCTTCCTAATGGCCATTATGCTAATTAGCACAATGTGGGTTCTTATTTAGAAAGATAGTTGACTCACAGGAGGCAACCACTTCTGGAATGTGGCCTTTTAAATAAATGCCAGCAACCCATCCTTGGATTGTTTTCCAGAATAGGGCAACTGGCTGGCCCTAGGGTGTGGCTGAAGACCAACATACTAATGCCTCCTAGTGCTGACAGTGATGAAGTGACCTGAGCGGATTGCAGACAGCATAGCAGAGGAGAAATGATGCTTTCAGCTTGAGGCATATTGAAGGGACTGACAGGAGTAGACAGCCTAGTAAGTGTTCAAATATAAAGATCTAGTCTTTGCGGCACATACCTTTAATCCCATGGTAACTTTGAGGCCACCCTGAGATTACATAGTGAATTCCAGTTCAGCCTGGGCTAGATTGAGACCCACCCTACTTTGAACAACCAAAAAAAAAATTATATATATGTGTGTGTATATATGTATATATATTCAATTCAGAAATCATTGTGGAATGTTTTATTTCATAAAAGGATGTTTGTTCGGCAGTGATATCTTTTGCTTTTGATTTATTCAACAATGGGTTACTGAATGATGTTTGAGGGATGTTCGTTTATGTTTGGCCTAGTAATAAGAAGCCCAAATCACAGACCGTTCTTTTGAGAAGGTCACATAGAAGAAAGCTATGAGTAACACAGGCTAGGTAAGTCAACAATAGCCCTGCTTCATGAGTACTGACTATTGCAATTAAGAACAGAGTCATGTCTTAGAATTTAGTCTTTAGAAATTATGACTGGTACTGATAATACTGAAAAGAGTATTACACAAGTTGCATTCAAAGCATGTTTTGGGGTACGTTGTAGGAAAGTTGTCTCTAGAGTAGATTAGGGCTACAGCATAAAAAAGGGGGGGTTTGAAAAGTCTTAAGAATAATATGTGTTTTAGGGCATGGACTAGAGCTGGCTGGAGTTCTATTAGCTGGTGATATTTATAATACAAGGACCTTGCTTCATGAGAAATAGAACACTTGGAGATCAGTCTTCAGGTACCACATTATGACAGGAGTTGGGAAGATAATTATTTTTCCATATTTTATGAACGTTTACAAGAATTAATTGAGAAGTGACTAAAGAAATGGCAGCAGGTGGTGCACATTGAATTCTCACAAGGGAAAGAAAATCGAGGTGCAAATTTTCCATTTGAAATTGTAAAATTCAAAAACTAAATGAATTTATACACATGTGAATACACATTCTCTTTCCCCATATGTACATATTTATTATGTTTTTTATTGTGAATGGAAGAACCTAGCCTGTTTCAAGTTCTGAAAAACATCTTGAATTCCTTTACAAATGTTACAAAATTTCCAAAACTGTTTTGCCAATCACTGTTTCTTAATTTTATAACTTAAGTGGATGTCAAGGGAAATTTAATCCTTATGTTTCTGGCTCTTTAATATTTGGCCCATCCAAGTGTTTCATAAGAACCATTTGATGTCTAAAAAGGCTTACAGGCTTTTTATTTCAAGCATGTTCAAAATTATTCTTTCAGAGCAAAGGAGCATTGTATCAGTATCATGGGGAAAATAACACTCACAAAGCCTTAAATTATTTCAAAAATGCAAAGACCAATAATCATCATCAATATCTATTTAGCACTTAAAGTGTACTCTGGTCAGAATATTAACATACAAAAGGGATCACAATTCACTTTACTATATTAAACTCAATCTGCTCTAGTCTATTAAAAAAAGCAACCTATTTTCTTTCTGAGAATACTTCAGAAATGAGGCAAATAAACAAGAAATTCACATGCCCTTCATGTGATAGGAGTAGAGTGTCCTATAAGTGTCTAATGTTATGAAAGAGGATATTTATGCTGGTAGTTAATTTGACTGATGGTTTCCTTAACAGAGCTGCTTAAGAAATTTGTAAGAAAAAGTACTGAGAACTCTAGCTAATGAGTATTTATTCCAGTAAGTCTTTGGTCCTCAAATCCCACATACAACTCTATGACCCAAGATAAATCTCATTAATAAAAATTTTTGCCTTAAGAGGCAGTTTTGTAGTATGGATTCTGGGTTGGTACTTGCTGGGTTTGAATTTTGACTCCACCATTTATTGACTATGCATGCTTAACTAAATTATGCTATCCCAGAAAGGCTTAAACATCCTTAACTGTAATAGGAATGATCGCAGCTCCTTTTTGTTACGATGAGGGTAGTAAGTGTTTTAGTATAGGTGTTATCAACAATGTAGTCAGGAGTGGTGGACACCAGAGAGCCATCCTGAAAAGTAGCTACTTGAATTTTCTCTGTTATTGTAAGATTATTATGGTCAATGCCAAAAATGGTTTCTTTATAGAACTAGATGCTTTTATGATCAATAAACGAATGTTAGAAATGATATTTAAGTTGTAAAATTAATATTTTTCAAGATATGTAAATATATTTAAGTATTTTTTTCTAAAGAGCTTTCAATTTTCTCCAGCTTTGTTAAACAAACCAAGTACAATATTCTGGAGAGGCCAAGAGTCTTTCTGCATGGATTATGTTTGCTTGGGGCCTGGTTCATTTGGGGAAATTCTTTAGGTGATGCTGACTTGAATGGTAATAGAGTCATGCTTTTAAAATATTGTCTTGCTATAATTGACCTTATAGCTAACAACTGAGTCTGAAATAACTAATTCATCAAGTTGGAGGTAGGACCAACTAAAAGGACATATAGGTGCAGGTTCATGAAATTTATTGACTGAGTTATAAAAAGTATTCTGTGAGTGTTATCAAAATTCCATTTATTAATTAATTTACCTTGTGGCAGAATTTGATCTTATATTTGTTTTTTAGTAATTTCATAGGTTAAGAATTAACCATCTCATACTTACACTATGGACATGTCTAAGAAAAACAATGGTAAAATTTTCAGTGTTGTGCTGGCTTTGCAGGGCTGGCTGGCAGGAGAAGTAAGATCATGGTCCATGTGAACAGTGAGGATCCTTAGTACTCAGGGAATGCTTTTAGACTGCAGTAGTCTGACAACAAGGATGCTAGATGCTTCTGTTTGCTGTGATACATATCTGAGCAAACCCTTTCAGAAAGGACACAAGAGTTGGTGCCGCCAACCAGTGTTGCTCCATGACTTTAATCTTATACCAGCACAGTGTAGTGCACAGTATGTCTTAGTTTGTACATTTGGAAGGAAGAACCTTCTCAAAACTGAGAAGATGTGACTTGGAGTGATGGTATTTGTACCAAAGAAACATGAAGTATGGAGTCCCTCATACCAAACTCTATGAATTTCTGAGACTCCAGAAATAGCTTAGAACTTAAGCAACTCACTTTGCTTCCTTGAGTGGTAAGCTAAGAAAATGCACAAGATAAAGAGATGGATCGTGTGTGTGTGTGTGTGTGTGTGTGTGTGTGTGTGTGTGTGATATAATATATATTAGCATTCATTTATTTATTTGAGAAGGAGAAAGGGACAAATAAAGAGAGAGAGAGAGAGACAGAGAGATAGAGAGAGAGAGAGAATGGATGAGTAAGGGCCTCCCACCACTTCAAACAAATTCCAGAAGTATATGCCACTTTGTCCTTCTAGCTTTATGTGGGTACTAGGGAATTAAACATGGGTTGTTAGGCTTTGAATTCAAGTGCCTTAACCACCTAGCTATCTCTCCAGCCCTGTTTTATTTTTGAAGGTCCTAAAGGACTTTGACAAGTTTCTATATGTGCTCTACTCCTACTAGTGGCTTGACTGACACAACGCATTGAATGCAAACACACACACACACACACACACACACACACACACACATTAACCCACACACACAAACACAAATGCACATACATAGGAATGTATACAATGAGAAACTCACTCAATTTTTGATTTCTATTTTACTGAGGACATATAATGTAGAGTTAAAGCTAGTAAAAGGTTTGTGTGGTGGTTAAGTTTTGTTGTCAACTTGACCTTTCAAGTAATCTTGGGTGGGTCTCTGAGGATGTTCACAGGAAGGCAGCCTCTCAGCAAGGAGCAGGATGTAAGGAAGCTCAGGAGAGCTAGAAGTAAACATCCTTTCCTGTGTGGGCAGTGCAGGAAGGAAATTCCAGAGACTCAGGAAGCCATTAAGTCTGGGATAGAATTGCAAGTCCCCACCCTAGGGCTATATAAAGGTGAAAGAATTCTCTCCTTGCCCCTCCTGCCTGTTTGCTGTTCTGTGTGTGGTGTTGGTGATAGGTTTCTCTCTCTGCTTGGACCTGTGAAAGGGGAGCAGCCTCTTTTGCATTCTGGAACTTCCTCTCTATCTATAGCTACAAATAAATCCTTTCCTCCAAAAAGCTGTGCCTGGTTTGAAGATTCATCCCAGTGACTGTGGCTGACTAAAACAGTTTGGTAAATGTTTTCAACATTTCTTGGTCTTTTATGTAAATAGAAGTACTGAATGTGACTATTTTTTTTTTTAATGTAGAGTCTCGCTCTATCCCAGACTGACCTGGAGTTCACTATGCAGACTAAGGCTGGCCTCAAACTCACGGATCCTCTTATCTCAGCCTCAGGAATACTAGGATTAAAGGTGTGTATCAACACACTAGGCTGAATGTGACTTTTCATTGACCATCAATTGGAATTTGAGAGGTGCTAGCGAGGATGACTCAGAAAATAGAGGCAAAATATATCAAATAGAGATGTCTTCCTTCCATTTAAACACTGGATCAGTTCAGGAGCTGTCTAAATGAATTGGGAGAACTGTGATGGGCTCAGCCTTTATTCACTGTTAAAGTTTAACCCAGAGGCATTTTACAAAGTCAATATGCTATTTTTAAGGCCAGATCATGTATGCTTTTCATAAGCAGAAAAGGTATTACATATCTGTTCTAAATCCAATTTTGGAAGCAGTTATTCTTCTTGAAAGTTATTTTTTTTCCTGCGGCATTTCATGGAAAACACTTGCTCTAGCCAACAAGTTATAGATGCATTTTCCTAGACTGAAAAGATTCTTATTATGAGTTAGCTAATTGAAGCCATGGGAATAAATGCAATTAAAGACTTTTTGGTTTATAATACAATAATTAAATTGGAAAGAATCTTGAAAAATAATCTACCATAACTCTCTTATTTAGACTAAAGGACACCCTGACTCTATTTCTAATAAATAGATACCTGTATTATTTTTAAAGTTATTTAAAAAAAAATATGAGACAAGTCCACCAGGAAAATTCTTTCCTCCAGTAGTTTTTATGATGGAGAAGTTATTTTCTCGATGTTATTTGAGTATATTCTTTGGCAAATTAAACTAAAACTCAATACAATTTAAGCCCTTTTATTATTATTAGTTTTGTTTTTCATTTGTGATATGGTTTTTGGCCCTCTGTTCATCTTTCATTTTCCACAGATTTAATTCTAATCCTGCATACATTAGGAATCTGTTGTTATCCTTGTAAGTAAAAATGGCTCATTGAGACAGCACCCAGTGTGATGGCTGTGTATTAAATGGATGCAGTTGTTGTCAGTCACGCTTCCCCAGGACTGTTTTCAGTATGTTCCATCAGGGCGTGATGCAAGGACAAGTATCTCCAGAGCCGAGGAGGGAAGGGAGCAGAGTTGCGTCTTTGGTTGCACGTGTCATTGCTGATTTGTTGATCCATCTCCTTGCTTTAAGTGGCCACTGCACTTGCAATTGCTCGCTTTAACCATGGGCTCTCATATTTCTCTGACTCTCCTGCTCATCCTCTTTAGCACTTCAGCAGGACACTCTTTCCCAGGTCAAATAAGCTCCAGCTGACCTTCATGTCTTCCAGTTTGCTTATTTCCTTACTCAGATCGCTTGTGCTGTGCTATGACACATGGATGTGGCCATGTGAAGATTTCTTAGGCAGCCCACCAAAAATACTTCATAAAATTTGGTTTGCTAAATTTCATACAGCTATGTGAAATGAAGTGGGAATAGTTGAGCCATGTGATTTTGGGTATACCAGTGGCACTTTCATATGGATGGTTTCACTTGGAGACAAAGCTGTCCACTACTGGTCATGAGGTTCCAGCTGGCTGGTAAGGTGCTCAGCTTGAGCAATAAGGTTCTATTCTAAGTGCTCACTGGTTCATATAAAACACTGCATGATGTTGCTAATACTTTTTAATAATACTTTCTATTATACTAGCAGGATACCAACAACAGGGAAAAGTAAAGAGCAACAATGCAACGTTGTGGTCTAAGGAGGAACAGTGTTGTAGTCAGCTTTCTCACTGCTATGACAAAGAACCCAGCCAAAGGCAGTTGATGAAAGGAATGGGTTTATTTTGGTTTATAGACCTGAGGGGAAGATCGTCAAGGCAGGGAAAATACTGGTATGAGCAGAGGGTGGACATCACCACCTGGCCAACATCAGATGGACAACAGGAACAGGAGAGTGTGCCTAACATTGGCAAGGGGAAGTTGGCTATAATCCCATAAACCCAACCCCAACAACACACCTCCAACAAAGTTCTAATTCCAAAACTTCCATCTCCTGGGGATTGAGCATTCAGAACACAGTTGTTTGTGGGGGACACCTGGATCAAACCATCACAGTCCATCCCTGGCCCCCCAAAACCAACAATCATACATGATATAAAATACAATGCAATGTTAAAATTTAAAAATGCCCATAGTTCTTTTATCTATCCCAATGATATTCAAACAGCCCCATAATCCAACATCTTTAGCTGAGTTATATATATATATATATATATATATATATATATATATATATATATATATATATATATATATATATATATATATATATATATATATACACCCATCATAACGGCACAGAACATTCATATGCAAAAGATGGCATTGGGCATTAGCAAAGACAGATTGAAAGACAAGATTTAAAACAAACAGGGCAAACATCAAACTCTAACTACAAGTCCTGTGATAACCAGGGATGGGGCTTTTAGAATTCCAATTCCGCCCCTGCAGCTCACCTACTCACAGTCCCAGAAATTTTCATCTGGTGCTGGCAGCTATCCTTGTCAGCCATCCCATAGTCCTGGCTTCTACCTTGGATCTCCATTACAACCCACAGTTCATCCTCATGGCTCCATTAGGGTCTCCACACAGGCAATCTAACACACCTACTTCACACTACCCATGGCCATATAAAAAATATTATGCTGCAAATCCAATGACTTCCTCTTCCTGCATTTGTTATACTCCATAGTATAACAGTATAGTCAGGTGGGCTGCCAATTTATTAATCCAGGGGGAAACAAAACAAACTTTGAAGAGCAGGAATCCTCCTCCAACATTCAGGCTCCTTACTTCAAAAGAGTGTATTCTTCCTACTGTCCTAATGCAGATCACCTGGCCCAATCTCAATGGTTGTAATATCTCAAACAATTGCAGCTCTACAGGCAGCAGTTTCAGCCCATAGATTTCATTTCTTTCTGTGCCATCTCCATCTGCTCACATCCATCAATTTCCACGCAAAGCAACCCTGCACAGGTTCTCAGGACACGGGCAGGCAGAACTCAGCAAGCCTCTCACACAAACTGTTTCTGGCACAGTCCCAACAAAGTTCTTTCTCACCCTTGTAAGCCAAACCTCAGAGTCCATAGTTCTTACTGCATTCAGATCTTTCAACTATGACTAGAATAGTCCACGAAGCTGTACTTAGAGCACTTCAAGGCATCACTTAGACAGAGGTTTCAAATCCGTCCACATTCTGATCAGTTCCAAAAGGCCAAAAGCCACAGAAACAGGGTTCTATGTTACAACACATCCCACTGTCTGGTACCAAAACTGTTGTAGTCAGGTTTCTCATTGCTGCACAGAAAGAACCAAAAACTGCCTGTGGAGAAATGGGTTATTTGGCTAAAGGATTTGAGTGGCAGCTCTATCATGGCAGGGAAAACGATGGAATGAGCAGAGCGGTGGACAGCAGTTCCTGGGTAACATCAGGTGGACAACAGCAACAGGAAAGTGTGCCGAACGCTGGAAAGGGGAAGCTGGCTAGAACCCCATAAGCCCACCCCCTAAAACACACCTTCAACAAAGTTTTAGTTCCAAAATTGCCATCAGCTGGGGATCAAGCATTCAAAACACATTCCTTTGTGGGGGACAC
Source organism: Zapus hudsonius (assembly GCA_004024765.1). NCBI lineage: Eukaryota > Metazoa > Chordata > Mammalia > Rodentia > Dipodidae > Zapus > Zapus hudsonius. The sequence continues at coordinate 11,983 of PVHP010011663.1, forward strand.
TGAATCAAACCATCACAAATAGCTTAGCAAGGGAGACAGATAGTTCTACTTTGCAGCAAGGAAGCACTGGACTCACGGTAAGGTGTTTGTGCTCTAGCATTTACTATTTTTTGACCGTTTAATTTTATGGGGCAGCAAGTCTGTAAAGAAAAAGATGTCACAATTAATTATGTGATTTTGGATCATTTATTTATCATCATAGAATACATTTTCAGGTTCAAGATAGATAGAATACCTATCAGAAAAGAATAATAGTATATGAAAACAATGTAACATTGCTTCACAACCTTGTAATTCGAATTTTACTGGAGTTAATTTTTTCTAAAAAGCACAAGTATTGAATTCTTTGTATTGCTTTGAAGTAGCTAAAAGTCTTATACTTGTAAATTTGACCATTATTAAAAAAAGATGTCTCAGTAGTTAACCATGCTTACATTTGTGGAATTCGCCATTTTTTATTCTCCTGAATCTAATTTACCAGAATTGTATTTGATTTTCTAAAGCTGTATGTGGTGAGTATAAACCTTGATGCACAAACTCAATTGTGAAGGAAATATCACCATTTTATTGTCTTAAAGTCAATTGACTTCCAGCTTCAATTACCTATGTTTATATACTTATTCATAATAAAGATATTAAAAAATAAATAAAAGTACTGAATAGAGTTGGAAAAAAAAGCCCTAAATCTATTACATGGTGGCTAGCCTAATTGGGGAGTAAGTAGTCAGATACCAGCGTGCTGTGCACAGTATGTCAGCTGACATTTGTATAACTCTGGTTATTCCATTTATACTTAGTTAACCAGGTTACCCACTCTCCACATCATCAAATACAGGCTTAGCTGTTGAAGAGGTCATTATGGGGACAACAAATATACTTTGCAACTTATAAAATACATTGCTTAAAGTCACAGAAAAAAATTCCATGCCCATTTTCCTTGTGTCTCTTTCCTATGAATAAGGTTACAATATCATTTCTAGAGTCTCACAAATTTCTAAGAGGTTGTTGGACTTTATCCATCTCCTGTCCTTGCTTGCTCCCAAACCATACCCTGTTCAGCCAGAGAACTCCAGCTTCAGGTTTCTTCAGAAGTTTTATGATTTTTTTTAAAAATTTTTTATTGTCCATAATGAGTTACATTATTCAGTGGGCAAACAATGAGTTGTTATCCCCAATTCCCCGATGCTCCCCCTCCCCCTTCCCCAACCAGCTGGATATCCTCTTCCGTGGGTCCTCTGGATCAGTCCTTGTGACAGGGGACCATGGATAGCCTAGCATTCGGCCAGGTTCTCCTGGCCCTAGTATGTTGTTACTGAGGGGTGCCATGCCTCTGGATAGTCTCCCCCACCACAGCTCTCACAATCTTTCCGCCCCCTCTTCCGCTCAGTTCCCTGAGTCGTGGTGGATGAGTATTAAGGCTGCTTTATTAGAATGATTTTTTTTAGTGCAGGCCAGTGAAGGATGCTCAGGTACCTAATGTGGAGAAGTATACGACTCTCCTCTGTCACTAGTTTGGGAGAAATTCTTCCTTTCTTACCGCTAAGTGAAAACTGATATCCACTACAAAAACACTTAATCTCTTCAATGAAGTTTTTGTAAAAGAGAAGAGAAAATTGGTTCAAAAATCCTTGAGGCAATGAATTACAACTCCTAACAGCTGAGGGCTAAGTGTGGGGGAGAGCATATGGAGAACAGCAATCTAATTTAATAACAGGAATTGTAACACTTTCCATTTCTCCTATGCTTTGTAAGAGTTTAAACTGCACAAAAAATGGTTTCTTCTCAACATTTGCTAGAATTTCTTAGTAAAGCCACCTGAGCTTCGTGCTTTTTCAAACCTCCCTCTTTATGAGCATTTCACGTGTTTTTATGAGAAAGTCTGACACAACAACAATTTCTTTAGGAAAAAAATATTCATTTCTCTGGGTTTATCATATGTAGTAGAAAATCCTGTGTGCTACTGTAATTTTAAAAATCTTACCTGTTTGACTGCTGTATGTTTTTCTTATTTCTAAATTTTAATGATTTTAATTTTTATTTGATTAGATTATTTAGAAGTTGTCTACTTGGCTGTCATTTTCTAAAAGTTTAGATGTTGGCTTTATTAATTCTACTTTCGGGTTTGTCAATTTCTATCTTTCTTTATGTAGATTTTTCTTTTTCCAACTCCGGGACCTAAAGATTTTATTAATTCATTTCGAGCTCATCTTGTTTAATAAGAAATGTCACAATGTTGAGTGTATGATACTGACTCTCCTATTGGTCACATCTTAGAGTTGATGTCACTTAAATTTGCAATTATGCAATTGTGGCTTTGTTTCCACTGGCTAAAGGTTTCCCTAGTTTCACTGAGTTGTAAATTGCAAATATATCCTCAGAAATTTCTGTTTGGAATGATTTTGATTACTGATATCATTTTTAAATATCAGTGACCTATTTTAACATGTGACCTCCAACACTATCAGTTCAGGGTTTGAAAGCTTGTGAATCAGGAGGCCAAGGACAGGAGAAGAGCCATGTTCCAGCGCAGACAGGTGGAGCTCATCCAACTCTTTCATGTTTCTAATGTTCAAACCTAACTCAGGACCCCCGTCACCTACCATGTTCAGCCTCTGCTCCTATATAGTATGTTTTCTGCAGTAACACTCAATCAAGAAAGCACAAACACTTATGAATTGCTCTCCTACTCCAAAACTTTTCCCACTCTGTGTTAACTTGTCACTTTGATCTGTAGTCCTTGTAGGTTCAGTGTTAGCAATTGATGTTTTGCTTCTCTCCAATTTTGTTATTAATATTATCTTTACTCTTAAATCCAGCAGACATTTCTTCAAATGCTATCCAGTTTTCATGCTGGTGATTTCAAATTCTGTGCCAGAACTTTTGCCCTTTTGTGTGCTAGCATCTGTAATTTCAGAAAATGCTCCTCTATCAGGGATCCTTCAGTCTCAAGAGTTTTAGGTTAACAAGAGTCATGTTATTTTTGGAGCAGAAAAGTCCCTGTGTGTAAACTGAAGGCTGAGGGGAGCTTAGTGGCTTGGGCGGTAGCCCAAAGCAAGAGTTTATTATATGGAGGCCAGTCTGCGTGTGAGAACCTGAGAATCAGCTCAATCACAAGTGAAGATCTAGTTCCAGCTCCAATAACCTGGTGCTGTTCACTCATCCTGTCTCTTTCTGTTTGATTTGAGGCCCCATTAGACGAGAAGATGACTATCAGCCCTGGGAAACATCATCTGCTTTCCTCATTCCATCAAGTCAAAGTCTCATCTCTTCCAGAAGCAATCACATAGACACGTCTAGGAATTGCACTCAGCTAGCCATACTGTTGACCAATGAAGCTGGCAACTAATATCAACTACCAAATTACCATTCTTCAGAAATTTTGTTAACTGTTCTTTCTCTGGTTCTGTCTCATTTTACTTTTGGGGATCACATTTTAATGGCAAAATTAATTTATTTTGATGCTATCATTTCTTTCTTTTATATTTTATCAGTGCTTTAATCCAACCTCTTTACCAATTGCCTAGTAAACTGGATCTATGTAACATTATTTTATGTCCTTGAAATTAAAATATTACATATGAGCCTTATGTCTAAATGGACTTTGAAAAATTCACAAACTTTTGAGTATCAGAGTACGAAGTTTCTTGATTCCTACAGCATAACTTGCTGAGTTAGTTACATTTCTCATCACTGTGAATAAATACTTGACTGGAGCAATTGAGGGGAGAAGAAATTTATTTATTCACTTGGCATGTGAGTGTGTGTTGTGCCTGCTATGTAATTTGAAGCTGCTTTCATTAGCCATCCTGAGATCCTCAGGTCTCTGCCCCCCACAGGTTACAGATGTAGGCAGCAATGAACAGCTTTTTACATGGGTGCTGGGAATCAGAGTCAGGTGTTCTCAGGCCTCTTTCTTGTGTGGCAAGCACTCTTACCTTCTGAGCCGGCTCAAGACACTTTTATTTTGATTGGTAGTTTAAAAAAACACATTTTATCATGGAAGGGAAGGTATGGTTGTGACTGTGGAGACAGAGGTGGGAGGCATCTGGCCTCCTTGTGTTGGTAGTTGGGAAGCAGAGAGTTCCTGCTAGAAGTGAGGCCTGTCTATAACCCCAAGGCCCTCCCCTAATGGCCCACTTCCTTTAGCAGGTCTCACTTCATAAATGCTTTACAACCTTCATAAATAGCAAAACCAGTTGGGGAGCTGTCGCAGTCACCTTTACATTGCTGGAAAACACCTGAACAAAAGCAGTTTATAGAAGGAAAAGGTTTATTTCAGGCTTACAAATTCCAGGGTAACACTATTAATGGGGGAAGAAGCTGACTCACTTCCATAGATCCAAGCAGAGAGACACCATCAAACAGCGAGCAAGCACCAAAAAGCAGGGACAACCAGAGCTCCAAACTGCTCTCCACACTCCTTAGGGCTGAGCTCCAGATCTTCCCCCAGTGAAACACCCCTGTAGCAGGGATCTGCCTGCTGGCTAGGGGTTCAAATTGCAACTCAAATTTAATAAAACACCTGAGTCTACGGGGCCATACATTCAACCTTCCACAGGGACCAAAGTGTTCAAACACATGAGCTTATAGGGGACATTTGTACATTCAAACCATAATATCTAAAATAATGGAATATATCTTTAACACAAAAGGTATAATACAAATTCAGAGAGAAAATGCCCTTAAATTCACTTAGGTATGCTATAATCTATTCCTTAGAATGTAAATGTGCATGGTTCTCACTTAGATGATGGTTTTTCAGAATTATTGCCTATTAAGAAGAATATAATCTTACAGTAGTTTAGACTCCAGATTTCTCTTTTCATATGAATATAAACAAAACATATATACATTCACAAAGTAAATGGATATATTAAGTGGAAGATATGGTTCATGGGGAGATTTCAATTAAAGGGAAATATGAATTATTCCTAAAATAAACTACTTTGGACTCTTTTCACTATCCCCACTTTCTGGCCAAATATATTGAGTATACATTTAGTATTTGACAATTCGGTGAAACATGCATCTTAAAAGTAGTCCAGCTGGATCTGATGAAGACTATGAAGATAGTTTATATAATACGCATGTGACCGCTGTAGATATGAACCATGATATAATGACATGACCACTATATTAGCATTGTACATGTGCTTATTAAGAGCATCATTTTGTTATCTGCCACTTTTCTTGCCTGCCAAATGACCAACATTCAATTTGATATTTCAATCTTAAATTTTAATTTGAGATACATAAAATAGGACATTCCTCCACTTTTTTTCTTTGGAGTTTTCTTGTATATTGCATAGTATAGATGAAATCATGTCATTCAGTCTTCATTTATAATGATTCTCAAATCAAAATGCTATTTGAAATTAGAGTTCAATGAGAGAAAGTTTTGATTGTCCAAACATCTCTGAAGAGTTTTGTTTTGGTTAGGATTTTCATTTTGTTGTTCATTCATCGTTAATAGGCATGGGCTCTTCTTTCAATCCTAAGGGATTGACTGAATGGAAGGATTTAGTAAGTGATGCCTTGAAGGAGTATAAAAATATAATCAAATGTAATTGAAGGATTTTCAGGTTTTATGACTTTTAGCATTAATGGAACAACAGCTCCTTTTTGGGCCCAGGGATTACACTACAAAATTATCTGAAGTGAATACAGTGTAAAAAGGGAATAATTAGACAAATTTTATTTTTATTTTATTTTATTGAAAATTTCATTTTCATTTTATTGAAATATTGAAAAAAGGCTTCCAGGTGATGTGGTATCTAATAAGGAGGGTGACATCCTCTATGCACTGCCCTCTCAACTCTTTGAGCAGAAGAGAGGACTAGAAGAAAGCAGAACTAGGGGAATCAGAAGAGTGATTCGTCTTGGAGAGGAAAGCATATCTTGTGTTTGGAGTAACCAACATTTCAGAAGGTTCTCATAAAAGCAGCTTAAACCAAATAAGCAGTGTTTCAGTTAATTGATGTGGGGTAGGATATCTCAAATCTCAGTGGCTTAAAATAAGTATTTAGGATTTCTCGAAATTCTTTTGGTTAACTGGAGACTCCTGTGGTTCATGTGCTGTTGGCAGAGGTCACTCATAAATTTGGGAGATCAGTGAATCTTAAGCCCCTTCCATATGTTCTGTCTTAATTTGCAAGACTTCTTTAAGTACCCCCCCCCGCCGCAGAATCGCCTATTTGTGCAGTGGTTAGCTTCTGAAAGAGAGAGAGAGAGAGAGAGAGAGAGAGAGAGAGAGAGAGAGAGAGAGAGAGAGAGAGAGCGAGCTAGGGCGGGAAGTCCAATGTGTAGAGTAAGTACCAAGCCTCTGATTGTAGCACACTTGCTTGGATTTAAGGTAGGAAGGAAATGCTCCTAGGGAGATGTGAAGAAGAGAGGTGCAGCTATTGCAGTGCATCCAGGGAGACGCCAACCCCATAAACTGAGATCTAAATATATGACTGAATGCTCCAGTGCCATGACTCATGTATTCCTTTCATCAAGTTGAATTTGTGATTAGAAAATATGAGTAATCCTGCTTTATTTATTTATTTGTTTTCAAGGTCGGGTCTCCCTCGAGCTCAGGATAACCTGGAACTCACTTTGTAGTCTCAGGCTGGCCTTGATCTCACAGTAGTCATACCGCCTCAGCCTCCCAACTGCTGAGATTAAAGGCATGTGCCTGGCAAAATGTCAGTAATCATTTTAGATGTGTATAATTTATACGGAAACCATTCCATTCACCTTCCCTATTATAAGAGATGTTGAGAAAGTACAGGAAATATTTTTTGTTAATCATATCATAGTTTTCCCACGTCTGAAAAAGTCTATAATATTTTCTTAATCTATAGTCATTTTACTTGACGTGGCACAAATGGATGTTCTACAGTTTTGTATATGTAGTGGATTGAATCTGATGTGCGTGTCTCATAAACTCATGCATGCAGAATGCTTGGTCCCTAGGTGGTGGCAATTGGGGAGGAGGAGTCTTGCTGTTTTCTTTCTTTCTCTTTTTTAAAAAAAATATTTTATTTATTCATTTTCAAGGAGAGAGAGAGAGAGAGAGAGAGAGAGAGAGAGAGAGAGAGGAGAAAGAGAGAGAGAGAGCACTAGGGCCACCACCTTGTGGGTATGGCTTATGTGGGTACTGGGGAATTGAACCCAGGGCCTTAGGCACTGGAGGCAAGGGCCTTAACCGCTGAGCTATCTCTCCAGCCCCTGCTGCTGTTTTCTACATGCTGTGGCAGAAGTGATTTCCAGCCGCTGCTTATGCCATGCTTTCCTCTGACATCATGGAACTTACCATTGTGACTCTAAGCCAGAGTTTATCCTTTCCTCCCATCAGCTGCTTTTGGTCAGGGGTCTTGTCCCAGACACATGAAGGTAATTACATGAGAGAAAAGTTTGTGCCTTAACATATACTTTGTCAGGGTATGAAATTCATTGTACTAAAAGGTACTGTTATAAACATAGTCTGTTTCTGTTATGTGTACCATGAAAAGTTTCTTCTTTTCTTTTTAAAAAATATTAATACACTTCTAGCCTAGTAAGAAAATTTATAAGTGCTCTAATTCAATTTCTCAGTAAAGAAATTGTTTTGATTTTTCTTGCACCTTTAACTTCATGAAGATTTTATTTAATAATTATATATAAATTATATATACATATGTTTATTACACTTCATAATATAATTTAATTTAATAATTACATATATAATTATATATATAACTATAAAATTATATATATCAAACACAATATTTTCAATACACCTGGCATATATGACTGGTTATCCCTTTAAACCAGATTGTTAAGTAAGACACCATGGAGCTGATGACATTATCTTTTAGCTAAAGACAGAGTTAGGAATTCAAGGTCATCTAATATATTGATAATAGGGATTCGATTAGAATTTCCAAACTCCAGCATCTCTTCATTCATAGAATCAGAAGGACTTTGCTATAAATATAGAAAGATGTTATTAGAAAGAAGCATGGGGCCTGAGGAACATCAACTTGATAGTGTAGTAGACATGACTTTAGATATACCCAACATTTGTCCTTTAGTCTGATGCTGTTACTTTATTTCTTTTTGAAATTTCCTTCCTTGTGGTGTACCCAAGATGAGGTCTGGTTTTAGATAAAAGGGCTGTAAATAGCTTTCAGTGATAATGAGTCTGTCTCTTACATGTGAAAACTGAGGGAAATAAGATAGAACTTACAATCATGACATAATATGGAAATTCTCTTCACTTTACTATTTGTTAGCAATCTTTTCCCTCAAATTATATAGTTATGCACTTATGTTGTTATATGGAATGCTTTCAAGGCACCTTCTCCAATGCATATTCAGCTATATCTAAAACCTGTTTAAAGAGCATCAATCCCCTACATCAATATCTACTTATTATTGAAGATATATAAAGGACAGAGTGTACAAGGAAAGAAAATGCTACTATCACTGTACATCTCATTTTCTCGGTGTTATGTTTATTTTCATTGCTTCACTTTGGTAATGTATTCTAAAGTAATTAGCTGCAAGAGAAACTTTTAGTCATTCGAAGAGGTATTTTGACAAAATTGCATTTTTGCAGTTGGTTACATCATGTTTGTTATATTGAATAAAGGAAACTATTAAACATGATTTATTGTTCTTCCATAACATTGTAATAATATTTAGTAGAAATGAAGCTATTTATAGTAATTGCCTCTTTTCAAAGGTATCATTAGAGAGATACAAAGATCTCTAAAACCATATTCACTATTGTGAAACTTAAAAGCTAATGTATTACAGGATCAGGGGAATAAGAATCAAAAGTAAGCGATTCAATTCACTGCTTGGAACTGTCATCACTAGGTTGAATCCCAGAGCATTTGTTAATATTCTTGCTTCGTATGATTTTTGACTCAAAGTATTCTTCTCCAAAACTGTCATTTTCTTTATCTTATTTCATTCAGTTGTTTGCTTTTAATCTATTAACAGAAGCAGTTGAAAAGCTATTTTTTGCTGTGGTAATTTTTATCTGTTGCTCTCATGTTCACTCACTCCACATTTCTATCTCAGCCACCTACTGGCTAGGGTTCTCTTCTCTGCTGCCTCTGACCTGCTCTCTGACTTCTAGAGATAGCAGCAGTATTTGATTCCTTATTCTTAGTTGAGTAGATGCTAATTTTTATATTCAGCAGGTGAAACAGCAAGATTGAAGGGAGGGAGGGAGAGAGAGATAATCATTATAGTTCCTATTCTCTTTAACAATCCATGTGACTCTGTTGCCTGGTCCTGCCACAGCTCCTGATGGCTTGTCACCCTTCCATGTAATCAGTTCTCACAGATCAAGTACAGTTTATGTAATTTCTTCCCTATTACTCTTAGAGTTTATTAGTGGCCTCCATTATGGCCAATAATGTGGGACCCCGATAGGAGGCAGGTTAAAGGAAAGTTGAGGCTGGCCTGAAACCCCAAAAATCTCAAGCTTCTCTGACCTTTCTGAGACTGGTAGGCATTTTGGCTGTCTCCTTTTATCCTAGACACTCCCGCCCCCCCCCCCCCCGCCCCGCAGGCCACAATAAACCTTGAAAAACCCAGGCACCTCAAGGCCTGAGTATCCTAAAGCTCTGTCGTAGTCAGCCACACGCCGCTGGGATGAATCTCCAAACCACGCACGATTTGGGGAGGAAAATTTATTGAACAGATCCAGGGGAAGAAGTTAAGGGAAAGCTGGCCCCCTTTCACAGAAGCAAGCAGAGACAGAGACAGAAGCCCAGCACCATCACCAAGCAAACACACTGTAACACCAAATGCAGAACTCCAGGTCAGGGATCCAGCTCTTCTTTTGCATATCTATCCTTAGTATTTTACATCCAAATTAGAAAGGGTCAGTCCCCAGGAGGCTAGGCCAAAGTGGTACTTCCTCTAGCCAGAAGCCTGGAGACAATTAATAATTTTAATAAATCCTTAATTCTTTTGGGGGACATTATTCAAACTACCACAAGCTCACATATCCCAACTGTAATAACAAGCCTGGGCAATAAAAGCTTAAAGGTCACAGTTCCTCTGCAGCCATTGGCATCCAGTACGCACCTAAAGTCACGTACTTCCTGCCACTTGGAGCTGAAAATACTGCCTCAATTTATCAATGCAAACTAGACATCCACAGGGTACTGGCCCCTGCCAATCTATTCATGAGACGTCCACAGACTACCCTGCCCCTGCCGATCCCCTTGCTGCATCTGCCCCTGCCTCTGCTTTTTCCTCTATATAAACAACCTTTTCTGTATAATAAACGAGAGCTGTTCACTGCAATGGTCTCCCGGGGTGGCTATGCCTGTCGGCTTACCACTGTCCCAAGATGCTGTCCACCCAGCTGTGTGGACAGACCTGGTGTTAGTGTACAATGACTCCCCAAGAAATCCATGAACCACAGAATATGTGAATACTTCTTGGTCCCTATTATTTTTATCTCTACCTACATCTTTGTAAATATCCCTTTCATTATTCTTTAGTTACATCCATTTAACTGGACCATCTGTTTTTTCTTACGATGCTGCAAAACGCAATTTGTTTACATAAAGTGAGTTTCATTTCTATAAAGAATAAAAAAGAAAATATCTCCAAATTACAAATTAGTCTGTTTCCTGAATGTCTATATACTTGTGTTCTTGAACTCTAATATCAACCTGAGACCTGACAGGGAAAAGGAAAAATAAACACCTTGGTAATGCCATCCTTTTGCCTTTGACCTTCAGCTTGTTCCAAGAATTGACAGGACACAAGATACTTGTATCCAATTCTAGGATACTGATCTGCGAGAACAGCTTGTTTTGGATCTTAAGAAGCACAGCTCCCTTCTACTGCCACCCCTTGTTTTCCAACAATGACCTATGGTCTTTCCCTAAATGAAAACAAACAAAAAAAAAAACTTTCTTTAAGTAGCAGACTAAAAATCCATTACTGACTTAACTATCACTGACTCCAACTTTACCCTTAGCCAAAAACCTATTATCTAGCAAGGGTCATCATATCAGGGTGTGGAGGTGAGAAGATTAGAAGTAATTCAAAGTAAAGCATGGAGTATGTCCTCAAGTCTACTTTTACTTTGAGAAATCATTTACTATTCTCCTTAGCTTCCCTCAAATCTAGAAAGTGTTCTTCATAGAATGAGCAATGTAGATATTGATTCTCTCTTTATATGAATCCTCGCTCTTACCATTATTAGATTTCCATCAATCAGTATTAACAATAAGTTGTGAATGGTGGATACAGTTCTTTCTTTCATTGTCGGGGTCCAATCTAATGAGGTAAATGATCTGACTACTGTGTTAATAGAATGAGGTACGGGCAAGATAGAAGCAGGTCAAAATACAATTATGTCCTAGCTATGATCCTTGGTGCTGCTTGGATCTACTTCCTATTTGTGTTGGAACTTCAAAGATGAAGATCACAAAGGTTTTATAATTGTATTATTTAGAAAACTGTATCCCTTCAGTCTCAGACCCTGAATTTTGACCTCTGGCAATGAGTCCTATAATCAATGCTTTGACTTTTTCTAGCCAGCTACTTTTGAAAGGTGAGTGACTAGGTAAGAGCAGAGACTTCTCCAAGTAGAATCCCAGTGTGTATATTCTACATCCTCACTGGATGGGATGATGCAATATGAAATGCTTAGCAACAGATAGGCAATTATATAAGTCCAAAGCAGCAGTATTGGCAGAAATTTTTTGGGCATAAATGGTTTTTATGGGATGAATGTGAAACCATTTACCCTAATCAGATGGCCCTGTTTGGGGGATTGTAGAACCTTTAGAAAAAGAAGCCTAGCAGGAAGAAGTTGATTGCTGGGGGACGGAAGCAGGCCTTATGGACAACACCCTGGTCCACATTTTAACACTAGCTCTCTTCTTTCTGGTTGGCACCTTGTAAAAATTCCAGCCATCAACAGTAGCTGGTCCCACCTCCATTCTATGATTGACTATACCCTCCCCAAATGTAATCTGAAATAAATTTTTTTCTTTCCTTATGTTGCTTCTGTTTTGTATTTTCTCACAGTTATGAGAACAGCAAATGATACAGTGGAATAAACACAACTAGATTCAGTTCCTGTGGGGAAAATTCCCACTTCTACATGTACCAGGTGGCTATTTTATCCTTTTATTGGTCAGCACCAGAGTAAAGTTCTAAACAAGATTAACTGCTTACAAATTGGGCAAGTAGACTCTGTGCACTCCTTCCAAGACGCCAGTCATGGTCATATTGTAGGTGACCTTTTGAAGTAAATTACCATAGCTAGGAAGTATAGCAGAACAATGAATTCTGCAAGGAATCTTCTCTATGGGAATATTGATTTTGTAGGGGAAACCTTTTGTTAAATCAGTGTACTGCATGTGCATATTTTTATCTTGTATTTCTTGTCACTATTTTCCCTTTTTCTTCTTACCAACTACTAGTGAGTGACTCAAAGGGAATTTATTCCCAGACTATTAGAAATTCTTCCTATTAAGAGAATTTCTTTAATTATTGTTTCAGACTTCCAAATGTCTCTCTCATGCAGCAGCAATTTGCTTCCAGCTGGTGGGGCTTATTGTACTAATTCACCCATAAAGATAGCTTGAAGTTCTTTTCCTCTGCTAATGGGCCACAGAGAACATCCCATGAGGCTACTTCTTAGAGGTTGAAAAAAGAAACACAACTAAGAGCTGAGAGAATGACCCAGAGTGTCTGATCCACTTCACTTTTCATGTAATTTAACTGTCTTTTGGGCCTGCTAAAGTGAGATGTGGAGTGTATTTTACTACAAATATTTAAACATTTTCTTTTATTGAGGTATATTTGATATAAAATATACTGCATATAAAGTATAAAAACATGGTAAATTTTGACCTAACACTTATGAGATGGTGTAATCATCAATGAATGCACAAATTGCCACCCAGTTTCCTTGTTTTTCGTAATCCCTTTAATTTGATAATTGGACTATATACATTAGTGCATAATTTTTACAGTTATATATTAATACAAACATACAGTTTATTTCACTCAGTAAAATATTTTTCAGTGTCTTATTCTTTTTATTGATGAATGATACTGTATTCATGGCAAAGACATATAACGAGTATTTTCCTTGTTTTCTTGCTAATAGATATTAGATAGTTTCATTTGGGATTATTAGAATTCATAATGTTATTACTAAATAAATATAAGATCTTGGTTGCATATTAGACAGAAATCCCCAGGAATGTCCACATTCTCACCCACAAGGCCTTTGGGTAAGTAGCTCACATTGTAACAAAGATGTTGCAGATCCAATTTAATTAAATTGAGATGGGAAGACCATTGTGGATTATCCCGTGGGCTCAAGGCAATCACCAGGGTCTTAGTCTAGTTTTCCAGTAGATTCTTTAGGGTTGCTTATATAGGAATTACAGAATCTGAAAATAATAGCTGTATTCTTTTCCTATTTCTATCCCTTGTAATTGTGCATCTTGTCTTATTGCTGTAGCTAAGACTTCAAGTACTGTATTGAATAATAGTGGAAAAAGTGTACACCCTGTCTTGTTCCCAGTTTTAGTGGAAATGCTTCGAGTTTTCCATATATATACATATATATATGTATATATATATATATATATGTGTGTGTGTGTGTGTGTGTGTGTGTGTGTGTGTGTGTGTGTGTGTGTGTGTTGGCTACAGGTTTGTTATAAACAGTCTTTATTTATTGTTGAAATATGTCTGTTATATTCTGTTTTCTTAGGACTTTTATCATGAAGCGATGGTACATGTTGTCACATGCCTTTTCCATATCTATTATCATGATCATGATTTTTTTCTTGAGTCATTTTATATGATGTAATAGATTTATTGATTTGCATATTTTGAACCACTCTTGCATCTCTGGGAATGAAACTTCAAGATGAATTTTTTAAACGTTTTATTCATAGCCTCCATCATTATAGACCATCAACCATTATGATTGGATCCCCACCCTCTCCCATATCTCAATTAGTCTCTGATTTATTATAGTGTCATCATCTGTTCTTTCCATTATGTGTAGGTATTATCAGGTACTGCAAAATCATGAATATCAAGGTCTTTTTGTGTCTGGAAGTTTGCATTGTAAGCAGTCCTACCCCTCCTTTGGCTCTTACAATCTTTTCTCACCTCTTCCATAATAGACCCTGAGCCTTAGGAACTGTGATGTCCCAGTGCTGAACATCCCACTGTTGATTTTTTCTCAGCACTATGATGTCTTCTGAGTTATCCCAATGGTCACCATCATCTGGAAAAGAGAAGCTTCTCAAGCCAAAAGTGAGAGTAACATTATTATATGGGTTTGCTTATTTTTTTAAAAAGTGCTTGTAAGGCAGTTTGGTTGGCATAATATATGCATTTATGCAGACAGCAGCAGGTGGTACTCCCCTAGGTCTCATGACCTCCCCCACTAGAGGGTTTTTGTTGTAGTCAGCTTTCTAGTTGCTGTGCAGAAAATAACCCAAGCAAAAGCAGCTTGTGGAGGAAATGGTTTATTTGACTTGTGGACTCCATCATGGCAGGGAAAACGATGGCATGAGCAGAGGGGTGGACATCACCTCCACCACAGCACTGCAAACAATGGCAGGAATGTGTGCCAAACCCTGGCAATGGGAAGCTGGTTTATAATCCCCATAAGCCCGGATTTAGCTAGGTTCTAATTCCCAAACTGCCATCAGTTGGGGATCGAGCATTCAGAACACATTCATTTGTTTGTGGGGACACCTCGATCAAACCATGGCACTATGCCTTCTATACCAGGCATGCTTTCCCTCCCATGGATTGGGCCTTCAATCCAATTAGAAAGCAGTTGGTTTTTCCCACAATAGAAGTGCCACTATTGCAGTAGTTGGCCCATTTGGCCTGGCTGGCCCATGTTAAGACTTGCATTGTCCAGTGTTGTTCACCACCGTTGATGACCTCTCTCCCATAGGGCTGCATACAGCCATAGGTTTTATCAGCTTTCTGTCAGCTGGTAAACAGGGAGGAGGTTTCCAGCTCCGCTCCAGCTAGATTTCTCAGTGACCTGCAGTCCAAGCATATGTGGTCTTCAGCAAGAGTCTTACTGTCTCATTCTGGTGAACAACCGAGAACCTTGGTAATTACCTGTAATGCTGTGGTGGCCTCAGGAACCTCCATGGCCAACAAATCACTGGAGGGAATCCCATCCCTGGCCCTGAAGTTTTTCTAGTAACAATTTATGGTTACTGGGTATGCCATTATATGAGGGAGACCATGTGGCTTTTGGCTTTCTGGACCCGAGTTACCTCAAAAGTATGATCCTTTCATGATACATCTATTTCCATGCTAATTTCATTTTTCTTTATAGCTGAATAGTACTCCCCTGTATAAATAAACCACATATTCATTATTCCTTCATCGGTTGAAGGACATATAATTTGTTTCCATTTCCTAGCTATTGTAAATAGACCGCAATAAACATGGAAGAGCAAGTATCCCTAGGGTGGTGACTTGAGTCATTAGGGTATATGACAAGGAATATAGCTCCTACTCTTCCATGACTTTGGGACACAGTGTTGTAGTCAGCTTTCTAGTTGCTGTGCAGAAAGAACCCAAGCAAAAGTGGCTTGTGGAGGAATAGGTTTATTTGGCTTATGGACTCGAAGGGAGACTCCACCCTGGCAGAGAAAGTGATGGCATGAGCAGAGGGGTGGACATCACCTTCACCACAGCACTGGAAACAGAAGCAGGAAGGTGTTCCAAACAATGGCAAGGGGAAGCTGGTTTATAATTCCCATAAGCCCTCCCCCAACAACACAGCTCCACCTGGATCAAACCATAACACACAGTAAACTCAAAATCTCCTGGCTCCTCACCATTCAGGAAAGACCTGAAGATGAAATAACAGATATAACATTGCCTTTCTCTGATCCACTGAATGCTCCTTACTCACAGACAGTTCCTACTCTTTCTGACAGACTTTAAGACATATGTTTGGCTAATTCCCAAATGGATCACTTGATTTTACAAGTAAATGGAAGCCATGGAGATCCTCTGGCTACAAGGGACTTTTATATCATTCCAGCTTCACTAAATTGAGGTTTTTCTAGGGGAACAAAATTAGAGTTTTTCCACTCCTGCCCTAAGGCTATATAAAAGGCAAGGAAATCTCTCTCGCTTTGCTTCTGCCAGTTTTGTTGGTACATGTATGATATTGGTGATGAGTTTTTCTTTCTGCTTGGAACTGTGAAAGGGGGCCAGCCTCTTTCACCATTATGGAACTTCCCCTGGACCTTCAATAAATCCTTTCCTCCGATAACTGTGCCTGGTTTGGAGATTTCTCCCAGGGGCGTGTGGCTGACTATGACAGTTCTGCACTTCTGGGTTTTGATCAAATGCATCCTTAATCTTTCCCAGGAAGACTATTGCAGCCCCCTCTCCAAATTATGGCAATGCCGTCATAACTGAGGTTCCAGACAAACTCAATGGCTTCTTGTCTCAGGGGAATATTGTCTTGCCATATGAGATAATCGTGGAAGGATAAAATACCTTTAGAATGTCCTACGGTGATGGTTTCTTGTCACCTTTAAATTGGACTTGAATTCACTCATACTTTAGAGACAAAAGTCACAAAGAAGCAAAGATAGCTTTTCCTATGAGGCTGACTGGCATGCAGTACTCCAGGCAGAGATGGTAGTCTGCTTCCCTGAGCACTTCTGCCTGGCACTGTTCCTGACCTTTGGTAGTATCAGCATCTCAGAACTTGAGGATATTTGCAGAGATTTCAATCAGGAATGCGTCTAGCTTGGTCTTATTATTTCATGCCTCATGTCCCATGCCCAGAACATCTTTCATCAAGTGGTAAGCCTTGCTCCCTGTCACCATACTCTATCCCATTGAGCACCATCTCCACAGTGTCCAGCTCCCTTGTCTCCAACCCATTCACAGCAGGGTTCTCCAGTTCCTACTTTGGCAGCAATGTTTTGGAAGATCAACTTGATGTGTAGACAAGCCTCTTTGTTTCCTCCATCATGAGTGATGGAACATACTGGGACCCTTCCTCACCACCATGAACTCTGCTCCCCACAAACAAGATCCCCTTGAATTTGAGGCCCCACATCTTCTTATGGTATTCCTATACTCAGAATTTTTTCCATCAATGATGATGTCACCAGCACCCAACAATTGTACCAGTTTTTCAATGAAATCATCCACAGCAGCTGGACCAGCCTTCCCAAGAAGTATGATCCTCTGGGGCTTCTTCAGTTTGAAGACCATCTCCTTCAAGGACTGTGCACCGATCACTTTGGTTTCTCTTGCCTCTTTGGCCAAGAAATCATTGACTCTGGATTGGAGAGTGCCCTATCAACAGCACAGACCACAAAGCCATGATCATTCATGTTCAAAATTGAGTTCTGGCCCAGGATAGCCAGTCCCAACAGTGCAATGTCAGCTTGGGCCATCGTGCCAGGCAGAGCAGAGCAGAAGCGAAAGAAGCAAGCAGGGAAGTGACTCTCAGGCAAGTGTAGTGAAGTCCGCCTCTCTCAGGGCTTCAGAAGGCTGAGATAATATTTTTACTTTATATAAATTAATAGGTTGGTAGTTTATTTTCCTTCAGTAGTTTAAGACCATTTTTCTGCAATATTCTGTCATTAACTTTTATTTCCAAATAAGAAATCCACTTTATCTCTTTGTTCCTATCTTTAAAATATGTATAATTTTAAGATTTTTCTATTATTGATTTTCTGAAATTAGTCTATAATTTAATTTTCTTGTTTCTTGCTGTTGAGGATTATTGAACTTTGTTAGATATACAATTTTACCAATTATCAAAAATTTGACTCTTTTACCATAAGTTTTTTCCTCCTTTTCTTTCCTTCAATGATCCCACGAATCACATATTGATACCTTGAAATTAAACCGTATTGCGCTGTTGCTCTGTGAGTTATTTCAGTTTTCTTTGTTTTCATTTTGGATAGGATTTTCATATTCTTCTCAGGTTCACTAATCTCTTCTACTGCATTTTGTAATCTACTAGTAACCCAACAAATTGTTTCCATCTTACAAATCATAGTGTACATTCACACAATCATTTCAGCTTTTTTATTTGTCTGTGTCTCTACTTAAGATTTTTAATGATACTTCTCTCTTCAAGATTATTAAATCTTGTTATAATCTTGTTATAATGCCACGTTTAAAGAATGACTGTTCCTATATTAGATACCATTCTTTAGGGATTTCATATGATTATTTCTCCTCATTGTGGTCTACATTCAATTGATTTCTTAAGTTCTTAGTGTTTTTTTTCTTTTAATGGAAGACATTTTGAATTTTATCTTCTTGAGAGAAAGGTGTTTTTGTAATCCAGTAAACTTAATTTTTGGAAATGTTCTTAAGTTTTTCTCTAGTATCTAATATAGTTATTCATAAAAATATGGTAAATTTTGGTCTCATTTTTAAGCATTGTTTTATTAGCACCATGTGGCCTAAGACTAATTGGAACCAATGTCAGACCCTTTTCGAACTTTACATGATGACCTTTGGCCCCAGCAGATGCTTAGTCTATGTAACTTTTGTGGTCAATGTGGACAATGGTCTTACCTACAGCCTATAAAGTTGTGCACATTTGTGTCTTTTCCAGAGGTTCCCACTTTGTCTTCTCCAACTGCTGGTGCTGTTCAAGAGTCTCAAATGGAACATGTTTTGCTCTGTAGCAGAGGCTCCTGCAGAGTCTGTTTTAACTAGAGAATGTTTATGGATACATTGATAAGTAAATCAGACAATCCTGCCTCAATTTAGGAAAATTGGTGTGGTCTTTTGAATTTAAGTCCTCCATAGACACAGGTATTTTATTAAAGCTTATAATTTGAAGGGAGGAGGTGTCACTGGGTGAAGCCTGGGGTCCAGCCATAAGGCGTGTTTGGGGGTGGATGTGATTTCCAGCCCAAAGGTAAGCAGAACAGCATGAATTCTGGAGGGAATCCCTGATATTGCTGCCATTTTTTAGCTTGTTGCTTTGGTGTTTGCTGGCTTGTGATAATTTCTCTCTGCTTGGATATATGGAAACAGCTTCTTCCACCACTGATGGAACTTCCTCCTGGATCTGTAAGCCTGAAATAAATCCCTTCTTCCCATAAATTGTGTCTGGTTTGGATGTTCATCCCAGCAATGTGAAGCTATCTAACATAATTGGATTCTCCATTTTTTAAAGGTCCAACAAGTTTTGTTTTGTTTTGTTTTGTTTTGTTTTTTTGAGGTAGGGTCTCGCTCTAGCCCAGGCTGACCTGGAATTCACTATGTAGACTCAGGGTGGCCTTGAACTCATGGCAATCCTCCTACCTCTACCTCCCGAATGCTGGGAGTAAAGGCGTGCACCACCATGCCTGGCAAGGTCCAATAAGTTTTGTGTCTCTTAAAAATTGCACTTCAGCACTTCCACTCTTACTTTACATGAAATACCCTCTTGTATCCTGAACCACTTACACTTCATAAACCCATCAATCTGGCTAGCTCAGGCACTTGAACTTTCAAAGGGTTTAACCCTTGGCACCATTATGTTTTAATAGGACATGCAGTACTGGCCACCTCTCACTGACTCAATTAATATGAGATCATTAATTCAAGATTAACCTGTTTAATGGGATAATACCAGGATCACATTCTCTCCAGTTTCCATTATGGAGAACATGAGTGTTGGCTAGCAAGTGGATATGAATCCTAGCTTTGTCAGTAAATTATGTGCTGAGAATTGGCAAAGAGAAGTTTTTTTTATATCTTTTGTATTTGGAAATTGCTAAACACTCTAACTGAGCACTTGTTAAAGCACAGATTTAGGGACATAAATCTAGTTTATGATTGTATAAATCTGGAATGGGGACCAAGATTTTACAATGCTAATAAGTTTTGAGGTAATAGTGATGCTATTGGTCAAGTTTGAGAACCAGTTCAAGAACAATATCTTTTCTCGTAAAAACATCACATAATGTTCATTATGAGGTGAATTCAAGTCAAGGCTCTATCTGTACCATGATGCCCTTATTACTGGACCATCCTGGTATTTGGAATCTCTAGTAAGCAGTAGTTCTGAGCCTCTGACGAGTAAGTAACCTTCCAGAAGTTCTGGGTACTTCCTCCTCACCAGTGCACACCAATCCTGGTGAAGAGTGGAAGCTCCTTCTGAGAATGCTTTGGGAAAACATGAAGTGAGCGCCCATCCCTAGTTATGTTGCAAACACTTCATCAAAAGACACCAGCCTCCCTTTCCATGAGGTGCTCTGGGCTAGCCTTGGACCTAGGTAACAGCTTATGAATTATGATTTTGATAACTTGAATCAGATTTGGAGCACTAGACCTAGAATTTTTCTGCCTTCATGTATTAGGCCACCCCTAGCAGGCTGCACATCTATTTCATTCTGAGGACACTGAATCAGTAAGCCACTATCAAAGGTTAATGTGTGGCAGAGCATTGATTACGAGTTCTTCGCTTGTTTTACTAATGAGATTTATTATTTTGAAGTCTTTTGACCTGGCCCCTACTATAATGCACACTGTTATTCTTCCAGGAATACAGAGTCCATTTCAAAGATGTCTTGGTAAGGTGTGTGTGTGTGTGTGTGTGTGTGTGTGTGTGTGTGTGTGTGTGTGTATTTGTGCTTGTTGGGGGCATATAACCATCTGTGTGCAGATGTGTGTACCCCAAACATATGTGTGTAGGGACCAGAGGAAGATATTTGTGACCCTCTATTTCCTGATACAGAGTTTCATCTGTCACTGAACCTAGAGCTTTGATTTTTTGATTTTTTGGTTAGGCTGCCTGACAAGGGAGCCTCAGTTACTGCTCTGTCTCTGTCCCTGTTAGCACTTGTGTTGTAGGCTTGTGTCATTATGCCTGACTTTTTAAATGAGTGATGGTGATCAGTCCTCATAATTGTGCAGCAGGCTGTCTCTGCAGCCCAACGGACAGTGTCTTTTCGAATCTTTCAGGGTAATTGGTGGAAGGTGGCCAAGCAGGTGACACCTAGTACTCTTCTTTAATAGTCTCTTTCCTTAGGACTAGAGAGATTGCTCAGCAGTTAGGGCACTTGCCTGCAAAGCCTAACAACCTGGGTTTGAGTCTCCAGTACCCACATAAAGCCAGACGCACAGAGAATCAAATGCATCTGGAGTTCATGTGTAGTGGCTGGAGGCACTAGTGTGCCCATTTCTCTCTCTCTCTCTCTCTCTCTCTCTCTCTCTCTCTCTCTCTCTCTCTCTCTCTCTCTCTCCTCTCCTCTCCCTGAAAATAAATTGAAATATTAAAATAAAAAATAAAACAATATTCTTTCTCCTTTATTCTTTAGATTTCTCCTCCCTCATTGTTGATTTTCTAACCCTGTATACACCGAAGAGTCACCTAGGAATTCTCAGAATGGCAGAATCATACTCTTCCCATGAGTGGACACTGAACATCAATGTTTCCAAAATGTCTTTGTTGATTCTGATATACAGCCACTGTTGAGAGCCACTGTGCAATGCCGTGCTTGCTGTAAGCTACCATTGAGCCCAGTTTGTCTGTTGCATATCAATGTTTTTCTGTAGGTGAATACACCTGGAATTTGCAGGTTCAAAATTCGTATCCTTCTTTCTGTGTGCCTAAAAGTTTTAGAGCTCTATTCTTTTCCTATAAGTGCCTTCATGTTGGCGTGAAGTATTAGGCTGGTTTTCCCTTAGTTGGGTTTAACAGCTGTGCAATTAGATTCAGTCCTTGGACTTGATTTTTGTCATTCATATCTGCCCATGGCGACTGGAGATAAAGCACTCTTTTAAAGTTTCCATAGAAGCTTTCTGATATTTCATTCATGTTCTGAAGCAGACCTTCAAATTTTTTTCTTTGTTGCTACAGTCTTTATAATAATCATGGTTGCCATGGTGACTAAGTGCCACAGCCACTTGATCTCCCAACCCCTTCATTGCATCTGCACTTTATCTTACGCCACCACCAGTGATTATTAGACTAATCGAGATTTCACAACATGACAGAGATTATCAGTGTCTCAATTCCCAAAGCAATAAAGCTATCTGTGAGTGCCTCAAAAAGGGAAGCTACCCAACCCCAAAGCCTATTTTAAGGATGTTTGCTTGGACCACTGTTGTCAATTACAAAATCACTCAAGATCCTGATAAGAAACAGAAGGTTCTGTCAAATGGCACAATTAAGACACATTTAATAAAGAAACTATTTACAGAGGTGTTATTTGGGATAAAGAAACCCACACTCTGTAGGTCACAAAGCCTGGAGCTTTTATTATTTCCAAGGGTGAAGTTTACTCCCATCTCTCTCTCTTTTCTGGTACCTCTCATTGGATAACCCAGGATGATCCTAACGAGAGGACAAGAGAGTCAGCTCATGTGTCTCTTAAAGAGTGGTCTCCTTTGGACACAAAGAGAAAAGGAGAAAGATACAAAGTAAGAGCATGTGGAGAAAGAGGCAGAAGTCTCAAACCAGAGCCTCAGACTTTCAATACACATACAATCTCTGATTTGATGTCCTCAAATGGAGGTATTTAAGAACCTCAGACCAATTGTTTTGAAAAAAAATCTGTCCATTACAATCCACCTGAAAATACTCTTCTCACTTAAAAAAAATAACCACTAGTAAGAAAGTTAGATTGCCTTTAGCACATGGCCACATATTCCAACATACTTCCAATTCTTGTTGAATTATAATCTCCTAAATATCTTATACATTTTCTTATTTTTTCCACCTACCTGTCATAACTATAACATCTTTAAGCTATTACTTCTTTTTAGCCAGGGACAGGAATTAACTAATTATTATTTAAAATTATTTAGAACCTTTATTTTGAAGTGAAATATAGATACAAAAAAGGATAGAACTCTTACATGTGCAGCTGAATGGATGATGACACAGTGACCTCGCATATGATGCCTCTCGTTCTAGAGGTAGCACATTGGTGCACCCACAGTCCCAGTAAACCTAACCACTAACATCAGCCCAGGTGTGGCAGGAAAAATTCTTTTATTAACAGCTATCTTAATTATGTCATTTGCCCCAAAGAAATCATTTCCATTAGCAATCACTCCACATTTCTACTCATGCCACCCTTCCCTAAATCCTACACAATTGGCAATGCACTTTCTAGATATTTGCTAATTTTGGATACATTATAAGATAGACTCATTATACATGCAGTGGATGGCTTCTTTCACTTAGGTTTTCAAAGTGCATCCCCATTGTGAATCAGTATGTCATACATTAACACTAGTGTATTGTAGGAAACACCACATTTTATTACTTCACTTATCACTTGAATATTAGGGCTATGCCCATATTGGAGTAATGATTTATAATGGTACCATGAACATTTGTATATAAGGTATATTTGTATATATCACAGTTATAATTTAGTGCCATATCAAAACAATGTTAATAGTAGGGAAAATAATACCCATATTGCCACTATAGTCTCTGTGTTCCTTTATACCTACAGATGGATCTAGGTTATAGACTTTGAGGGTAGGCATTGCATCCTCTAGAGCACCTTAAAATAGAGCAACCAAATCTAATTTAGTTTCCCAACTTTCTTCATTTATTTTTGAGGCTGGGTCTTGTTCTAGCCCAGGTTGACATTGAACTCACTTTATAGCCTCACAATAGCCATGAACTCTCAGAGATCCTTCTACCTCAGCCTCTTGAGAACTAGGACTAAAGGTGTGTACACCACACCTGGCTTAATGTCCTTGTTTATATTTTATTATCTGTAATATTTGCTCATTGATTTTGAGTGAATGACTAATTATTCTTCCAATTATGGGCTATATTTAACCACTTCTTATGTTTATTAAATTTTAATTAAATGTAGATAACATGAAGATTACTCGTTTTGGGTGCTAGATATTTTCATATTGCTGTAATATTCTTAGTGTTCCTCTCTTGTTCACTCTTAGGATTCATAGAAATTATTTGGGAACAGTATGATATTTTCAGTTTCTTGGTTTTAAGCTTTTTATTCAGCCAAAACAAAGCAGCACTTACTATAAGAATAATTTTGCCACTTAATGTTCTCTTTAACCCATGTCTTAAGAATCACAAGGTGGTTTTTTTTTTTTTCCCAATCTGGCTGGAGGAGAGTATTATTAGTCTTTGCCTTGTGTGAGTGTCAGTTACTGCTGGCTTTTTTTTTTTTTTTGCCTCATATGTGTTTGAGAATCAGAACTTATTGAAGACTGAAGAGTGGACTGCAGACTTTGGCACCTCTATCTCTATGCAGGTATTTCTTTTTGCTTGTTGTGCCTATAAACCCTACCCATCTCAGTACACAGTGGTCTTAGCTTTTTTCTGCAACCCAGGAAGACTGACCTCTACTTCATCACTAGTGTGTAGCCAGGAAACTTTCCAGATAGTAAGTTGGAGCAACAGTGAAGTGGTGTAGGTCATACTCTAATGTCCCCTCTCCTGCACTCCCATTCCACCAAGACCCTCCTCAGTGGGTTATTGCTATTCACTGTGGGTCACGAATACACCAGTTATTCTCTGAGTGTGCAGGTAAGGGCTACTTCAGAGTACATCTTCCCACCATGTGGCTCTGACAATCTGTCCACCCCCTCTTTTGCAATGTTTACTGCTCTTTTGTTTCTAAGTAAAAATTCTACTTTATCTACAGTACCTTAGTTTTTTCTTTTTGCTAATTATTTTTATTAATGTATACTCTACAGTATGAACATATTTCATGTAGCTCATATCCTCATTAGGTTATGCACTTACATGTCCTCTCTTCCATTCCCATTCCTCTGAGAGCCCTCTTCAATGGGATTGTTGATATTCACTACAAAGTCATGAATGCACCTTCAGTCTCAGTTGGTGTGTTTGGGACAGCATCTTGGGGAAATACACCTTCCCACACTGTCACCTTTACAACCTTTCTACCCCATCCTTTGCAAATGCTCCCTGAGCACTGACTTTCTGCATCATCTGAATTTCTGCTTTGATGAGTTTTGAGTCTCCTCAGTGTCCACCATCATTTTCCTTCTGGAGATTGTCAGGATAGCATTGAGAGCAGCACTCGAGTTTAAGTAGTGTTTTCTGGGTCCTGATAGTTGTTGTATTCATGGATGTTGGTTCTCCCTGTATTTGCTGCCATCTATTAAAAAAAAGCAGATTCTCCAACCAATAGTGGCAATAGTATGAATCAAAGAGAATAAAAATGATTTCAGACTTTTTCTATTTATGTTTTTGTTTTTCTGAGGTAGGGTCTCACTTTAGCCCAGTCTGACCTGGATCTCACTCTGTAGTCCCAGGCTGGCCTCAAATTCACAGTGATCTTCCTACTTCTGCCTCCCGAGTGCTGGATTAAAATCATGTGTCACCATGCCCAGCTTTCAAACTTTTTGATCAGCGAACCCCCTTGTAGTAGAAAACCTTCTCCGGGGTGACACAAACCAATGTCTTCTCCCAAAATAGGGCACAGATGACAGACTAAAGGCCGATTACATCAAAGCCAGATTTGGTAAACCAATGAGTTCATTGGAGTTACTTTCAGAGCAGGGTGAGCAGTTTCCAACAGGAGTAATAAATGACTCAAAGGCTACCATCCTAGGTGACAATCTTCTCATAGCTGCTTCCACTCAAAGGCAGCTGAATCACCAGAAAGCCCGTCCTGGCCCAATTGATGACCTCGGGGAGCTGCAGGCAGCTCAGTTAGACTGGTCCAACACACTGCATCATTGGTAGGCAGCTCTACTGCAGAGTCTCAAGGCATACTCTATGACTTTCAGGCCACCAATCTGAGAATCTCCTCCTCAAGCAGTTGTTTCTCTCTTCTGCATTCCTAGGGCAGGGTCTTGCAACCCTTTCCCAGACTTGACTTCCCGAGTCTCTAGAAATTCCTTCCTGGCCTTCCCAGGAAGGAATGTTTCTGTTTCTAATTAGTATATCCTTAGGAAGTAGTTGTGTGATCTTTAAGTTTCATGACTCCCAGGTTTGACTTCCTGAATCAGAACTGACTTCCTATTTTAAGAACAAAATTATTTCTATTCAGAGGAAGCTGTTACACAACACCTTTCTTCTAAGGCAAAGAAACAGTGGGAGTTTCTCTCTAGACCCAATGACTTTTCTACCCGTATGATTCTGCCTTGGTTCTTAGTGCTAGTGTGAATTCTCTCCCACAGAATGGACCTCATGTGAGAACCAGAATGTCTTCATTTTTGGTCTCTGCCATTACATTTTAACTCTGTTTCCCAAGAGTGACTCAACCACCCCTCCCAATTATCACATACCCGGAATGGCCCAAATCATGCATTTTATTATCACTTTCCTGAAGTGGCCCATGTTGCAGGGTGGATGACCCTGCATCCAAAGAATTTCAATGACCCCCACAACCCCAGAAGTATTCCTGAGTCTGTGCAGCAAGAGACTTCTGAAAAGCTTGTTCTGAGCTTTTCTCTGTCTTTCCATGAATAAAGCCTATCTCTGCTGTTG
Organism: Zapus hudsonius; assembly: GCA_004024765.1. Lineage (NCBI taxonomy): Eukaryota > Metazoa > Chordata > Mammalia > Rodentia > Dipodidae > Zapus > Zapus hudsonius. The sequence continues at coordinate 38,435 of PVHP010011663.1, forward strand.
AGCTCAGTGTTCTCTCTCATGTATTTCTCACTTTCATTCTAACACCTCATCCAATCAAAGAGCACTATTTCACAGGTATGTACATCTTCCCCTAGCTTCCAGGATCCCTTGCTTGTCACACTGTTGGTTAGCATCGTTCTCCAGTGGCTCACATAGCCTTTCAGGCACTATGAGGGCTGGTCATCAGGGAGCTGGCTTCCTTCTTAATTCCAGCATGATCTCTTGTTATGTATCACATATATATATGTGTGTGTATATATGTCTTATAATTTATACCTTGTGCTCACAAGCCTATGTTGTCATCAGCAATAGGGTCCTGCCATTTAGCTCTGGTGGTAACAAAGAGCTTTGCCAATAGCTTGCATTGCAACTTATTTTTTAACTGAATGTTTGCTTTGTATTGTGGCGATCAATTCATGAAATTTATGTTACATTTCTCATTTCTCTTTATGTTACTCTTGGTGATAATATTTTCTGAGATTTTTCCACAAACGTGTTTGCAGAAATTATTTTAACTGGATTTGTGTGGTGTTTTTCTCAGACTCAGACTGTCTGTGTTCTGAGGTCGATAGGAGTAGCCATGTCATTTTGTCATGCCATATTAAATGTGCATACCACCAACCACACCTGTCACTGGAGCTGTTGACCTTGTTCACCAGGATGAAGTAGAGTTTTTCTGGGTGTCTCCTCTACAAAGTGACTATTTCTAGTTTCCATGCTGTGTTTGTAAAGAAATAGTTAAGGAATGAGAAGCTGTATTTCATTTTCTCAAGGGGACATGGCTATATAAATTTATTGGAATTCTTTTGTAAAATGTTGTTTGTTTATTCCCATCCTTCACTTAATTTTTTCAGCCATTTATTTATATCAGTTTTACTCATGGGTTTATTTTCTACCTTTGGTAACAATTCAGCACTACTTTATGTATTACAATATCTACATTTTTCTAGTACCTATTGGGAACTCTTTTATTGGATCCTGTGTTACTTTGAGGTATCTCTAATCTTTATTTTTATCTATTTTATAAGAAGAAGAGAATTGGGATAATCTTTTTTTCCCTCTTACTTTTATTTATTTCTTTGATTTTTTTTTTATTTTTTTTTATTTTTATTTTTTTTTTAATATATATTTATTGTCCATAATGTGTTACATTATTTAGTGGGCAAACCATGCGTTGTTATCCCGAATTCCCCAATTCCCCCCCTCCCCATCCCTGATCAGTTGTATATCCTCCTCTGTGGGCTGTCTGTATTAGTCCTTGTGGCAAGGTATCCTGTATATCTTTATTGTCCATAATGAGTTATATTGTTTAATGGGACAAAAATGAGTTGTTATCCCCAATTCCTCATTGCCCCCCTTCCCCATCCCCAGTCAGCTGGATATCCTCCTCCTTGGGTTGTCTGTATCAGTCTTTGTGGTAGAGGACCATGGATAGCCCAGTCTTCAGCTGGGTTCTCATGACCCAAGTGTGTTGTTACTGAGGGGTGCCATGCCTCCGGATAGTCTCCCCCACCACGAATCTCACAATCTTCCCGCCCCCTCTTCCACTCAGTTCCCTGAGTCGTGGTGGGTGAGTATTAAGGCTGCTTTAAGGTTGTGAGCTTAGGGGGCTTTGTGTCGAGAACCGTTGGTTTCTGTCTCACTGGCTTATCCTGTGTTGATTGAATGGCTGTGGCTGTGGGTTCCTTGTTCATCCTGTCATTCTCTGCAGGGTTCCATATGGATCCTCCAGGATATGACTGTGGTGGCTCATCTCTTGCCATGATCTCAGCTTTCTGCCTGCGGTTGGTTGGTGTGGTTATATGGGCCACAGCTCTCGCGCTGCATGCTGAAAAATACAAACACAATATCCATCGGAGAGTTAGATCAGTATAGGGTAATAAATATATACCATTCTGGATTTCCTAGCTTCTATTTTTAGTAGCCTCCCTGGCAGTGGCTCACATAGTGCATCTTTTCTTGGGAGCCCAAGAGTATGGGATCCGGTGCATATTGCCCTGAATCCCCAGTTCCAATCAAGGGTTCCCCCTCACTGAGTGGAATATTTGGCCAAATTTAATAGCTGTTGATTGTCTCCCCTAGGCCCAGTCTCCTCCATTGCACTAGTGCTCCTTTCTTGGTTCACTGTTCTCTCCCAGTAGGAGGTGTGGTCAGCCTACTCATGGCTGCAGATGGTGTTTCATGCCAGTGGTCTGTTTACTCTAGCTGTCATTGTTCAGCTTCCCCTGGCAGCTTATGTAGTGCCTTCCAGCACTGCACTAACTGCCATCTGGGGGCTGGTTACCATTCCAGACCTCAAAGGGTTTCTCGATGCTGAACAATGGCATTCTGTGGTTTCTTCAGCAACAGGGTTTTGCCTCAGGCCTGGGGAGAACATTCAAGAGTCTTGAAAGAATTCTGTCTTGTTTTTGTAACCTCATGGGTCACTTTGGTCAACAGCTCAGTGAGGGAAGGAACCAGTGGCCAGGACCTGGGGCTGTTAGACTGCTCAATTGTTCACAGACTTAGACATTCTCCCCTACTACTCATGGTCCCTCTTACCAGTTGATGCCCACTACTTACTCTTTAGGTTACAGTATGCTCATGAGAATTTTATGTTTTTGAACCTAATTCGGTTTAGCCTCATTCCCCTTCCCCCTTCCCTTACCCCTCATTCATAACCTCTCAGTTCTTTCTACTAGTCTGCATAAAGAAAACGGTTATCCTGTTAAGGACCACATATGAGGGAGTGTATGCGGCGTTCAGAGAATTGGGATAATCTTGATGCTCTAAGCTAATGTTATATATTTCCATTTGTAGTATTAGAGTTAACCATTTCTCCTCCAAGGATTCTGGTTCCTGTTTTATTGGAGAATAGCATAAGCATAATGCATCAAAATAAACATGCAATATGCATTCATTTATCTCAGGTAGTGACTTTTCTGGCTCTTCTCATGTGGTAAGCAAGGGAATCCAGGTGTGTGTCCTGCTACCTGCATGCACACATAGCTTTACATATTTTGGTATAGCATGAGCTAGATGAGCTACATCTATCAAGTAATGAGCTCTTCTGATGACTCTACTTCTCCTATGTTATCAATGGAGCGATCACGTCCCTTTGTGTTTTTATCTATGAAGCCCCAAAAGTAGCAGTGAAAAACTAGTGCCCATTATCTCCAGTTCAATTTTTCATTGCTCACTTCTAGCATGTTTATCTGGAGGTTTTTGAATTCTTCATTTAACGGGAGATGACTTTATCAACAGGAATACAATTTATTCAGGATTTCTTTTGTCTTTAGTGTTGCTGATTTCAGTTCCTTCCTACAGCACCTTTTCCCCTCCTGTTACAAAAGGTAGTTTAATACGTATTTAATGCGGTCATTTTTCTCTCTCACCTTCTACATTCTATCCTGATTTCCATCAGTCTCCTAAATGATATTTTCTGAAATTCATTTTACTTTTTATGCTTTTTATGGGGAACTTTAATATATAAAAATACCTATAAATTGGTCGACTTCCCATTGAGTGTATATCCCCTTTCAGTGCTTTCTCCGGTTCCTATTCCACCAAGGACCCTTCTCAGTAGGGGTATCAGTAATCACTATGGGGTCATGAATACAGCAACTACTTCCTGTGCGGAGGACAGGCCTCAGAGATGCCTTCCCACTTTGGGGTCTTTGAAATTGTTCCCATTATCAGAGCCTTGGAGGGCTTGTTCGAAGTCTCCTCTAGTGTTGAGCTCTGGACAGCCTCCCTCTTCTGTTTTGATGAGTTCTGAGTCTCAGTGTTTCCCCATGTCCCTAGAAAAGGATCTCTGGCTAACAGGGTAACAACAGTCATATTTGATCTACCACTTTCTCTAATGTTTTCTGGGCCCTGACAGCTGTGATAGGGATGACTCATCTTGTGCTAGGCACTCAACTTTCTCTCTTTCTCATTTCGATGGGTTGTGGCTTCTGTGTTTTTCACCACCATCTCTGACAAGCAGGTTGCTACCCAAGAGTAACAACAGCATTGATCAAATTGGATAAACACTTACATTTAGAAAGTTTTACTGGACATAATCTCTCCATTTAGCCATGGAAGCCTACCTCTATGAGCCATGACCTTCTAAGCCATAGGCTTTGTGATAGTTTTGAATAAATGTCCCCCAATAGAATTTATTATAATTGTGTTTATTAAATTATTGTCTCCGGGCTTCTGGCTGGAGGAAGTGTCACTTTGGCCTAGCCTCCTGGGGACTGGCCCTTTCTAATTTGGATGCAAAATACTAGGGATAGATATGCAAAAGAAGAGCTAGAACCCAGCCTGGCAGTTCTGCATTTTGTGAATTACAGTGTGCTTGCTTGCTTGCTTTTGGAGGTGCTGTTTCTCTCTCTGCTTGCTTTTGTGAAAGCAGTGCCAGCCTTTTTCCTTAACTTCCCCTGGATCTGTTCAATAAAATACTTTCCTCCCCAAATCGTGCCTGGTTTGGAGATTCCTCCCAGTGGCGTGTGTCTGACTATGACAGGCTTCTGACTTGTTTCACAGTACCATGCATGAAATTCCTTCCACTGAGCAGGTCTCATATCCAAACAGAAAGCAATTGATGACCCCATAACTTATGTGTCACTATTGCTCTGGGGTACATTTTGCTTCACTGATTAATTTTGTAACATGTGGGATCCACTGCTTGTTCACATGGTTGGTGACATCTGTTCAACAGCAGCTTGCATAACTCTTTCCAAAACTATGAGAGCTCTTAGCAGGGAGCTGGCCTCCATCTCCTTAGTTTCAGCTTGATCTTTCAGTGTCCTGAAACTGAAGCCTGTGGTGACTTTACCAAAGGGGCCTAACTATTTAGATCTGGTGGGTAACCAAGTGCTTTTGCAATGGCTTGCTTTGTTTTTTTTTTTTTTTTTTTTTTGGGGGGGGGTCTCATGACCCTTCCTGACAAACAGCTAACTGTGAGGGGTAACCCAATTCTGGCACCAGGACTTACCAGCAGCAGCCTAAGGTTTTAGGGCAGAGCTTTCTCCACCCCAGCAGGGTACTAGGACCAAATTCTCTAATGTCGAAGTTGACTTAAATACTACTAATTCATGCCATCTTTAGTTTTGTTTTTGTCATGCGTTTCTCCATTGCTTTCCCCTGTTACCTGCCCCCTAGATGCTTCCAATTCCTGTATTCTGTCCCTCCACTTGTATGTGTAAGATCCCTTCCTTTAATACCTTCCTGTTTGTCTCTCCACATCTCATTCTAGCTTCCCGACCATTACTACTGATGCTTGCTTCCACATATAAATTAATAAATAAATTTATTTCATGTTGTATCTATAGATGAGACAGAACATGTCCCATTTATCGTTATGAGCCTGGGTTATACCTCACTGAGTATTTTTTTCCAGGTCCATTCATTTCCTGCAAATTTCATTTTTCCTTATGTTGAATAAAACTCTATTGTGTATATGTCCCACATCTTCATTATCCACTCTTCAGTTGAAAGGCACATGGGGTGTCATGGTTTGATCCAGGTGTTCCCCACAAACAAATGAATGTGTTCTGATTGATCAATCCTCAGCTTATGGCAGTTTGGGTTTAACAAACTCCCTAGAGCTGTGTTGTGGGGGGGGGGTCTTATGGAGGTCATAGCCAGCTTCCCCTTGACAGTGTTTGGCACACCTTCCTGACACTGTTTGCAGTGTTGTAGCAGAGGTGATGTCCACCCTCTGCTCATGCCATTGTTTTTCCTGCCTTAATGGAGTCTCTCCTTGAGTCCATAAGCCAAATAAACCCATTACTCCACAAGCTGTTTTTGTTTGGGTTCTTTCTGCACAACAACAGAGAAAGCTGACTACAACATGGGGTGATTCCATCTTATAGATATTGTGAATTGAGCAACAATGAGCATGGCTGAAAAAGTATCTCTATTGTAACAAGCAGATTCTAGGGTATATGCCTGGGAGTGATCTAGGTCGGCCAAATGGTAGATGTATTATTAGATTTTTGAGGAACCTCCATACTGACTTTCATAGTTGTTGTACAACTTTGCAAACCCACCAGAAGTGATTGAGGATTCCTCTGTCACCGCACAATTAAAACATTTGTTATTTGATTTTTTAAATTATAGTCATTCTGACAACAGTGAGATGGAATCTCAGAGTAGTTTTAATTTACATTACCCTGATGGCAAAAATATAAAAATATCGATCATCTTTACAGATGTTTATTAGCCATTTTTATTTCTTCCTTTGAGAACTCTGTTTTTAGTTCTATGCTCCACTTTTTTTTTTAATAAATATTTATTGTCCATAATGAGTTACATTATTTAGTGGGCAAACCACGCGTTGCTATCCCGAATTCCCCAATTCCCCCCCTCCCCATCCCTGATCAGTTGTATATCCTCCTCCGTGGGCTGTCTGTATTAGTCCTTGTGGCAAGGGATCCTGTATATCTTAGTACTCATCCCGGTCTTCCTGGCCCAAGTGTGTT
>PVHP010011664.1:0-44728 GCA_004024765.1 Zapus hudsonius
AGCGGAAGAGGGGGCGGAAAGATTGTGAGAACCGTGGTGGAGGAGACTGTCCAGAGGCATGGCACCCCTCAGTAACAACACACTTGGGCCAGGAGAAACGGGCTGAGTACTAGGATATCCAGGATCCCTTGCCACAAGGACTAATACAGACAGCCCACGGAGGAGGATATACAACTGATCAGGGATGGGGAGGGGGGGAATTGGGGAATTCGGGATAACAATGCATTGTTTGCCCACTAAGTAATGTAACTCATTATGGACAATAAATATATATTTTTTAAAAAATTAAAAAAAAATAGGAGTAGAAACCTGGGAATCCAGCTCAAATAGGAACAGGCACAAGAGCAATGGAGCAGAACACCTGAGTATGTTCTGCTCCAGCCACCAGGGGCAAGCAATACCCTCCTTGGTACAGTGCACAGGGTGAAGCAAGGCCAAGTACATGTGCGTATCACACACACACACACACACACACACACACACACACACACACACACACACACACCATGTTACATACAGACATGCAAGGAATAAAACCCTTAGTTTAAAGAATCAAAGTCTAGCAAATGAAGCATACTTGGGTGTTGGAAAGATAAAATTTAATCTGTGATTTTTCAGAAATGGATATTATGTGCTTACCTACCAGGCTTATGAGAGAGAAATAAATGCAACAACATGGTACAAGCCACTTATACAGGATCTGGGAAGACCCAACCTACATTAAAACCACATTTCTTTTCTTTTCCCTCTGCTTTTTTATTTTGCTGACTCAAGGTGATTAACATCAGATAAAATTAGAATTGTTAGCATATACAAGATTAAACCTTGAATCTGGTTTATGAGTCATTTTAAAAAATTTTAAAGTTCAAGCTAAACAAAATGCAATATGCCATTCCTTCCACTCTCCTAGTTTAACACTTCATTCCTTGGCCTTGTTTGGTTCCCACCAAAAACCTAGGTGTTGAGAGCAGCAGTTCAAACCATCATAGCCAAAGCCATAATTCTAGTATTCAGGGGCTGAAGCAGGATTTCAAGTTTGTAGCCAGCCTGGGCTATGTAGGGAGACCTGTCTAAATGAAGTCATGACCAGCCAAGGTGGTAACCTTAAACTGTTCAAGATAAGATCCCTACTAGACACCTACCTGCATCTAAACACAAACCAGACTTCCTGAAAAGTCAGACTTGCTTCTCACTTTCTAAAAGTTTTCTTCTGTAACTACAAGAAGAACCATGTGTCCAGATACCAGAGTTGAGGCAGAATCCCATTTTCCTTAGCTCCTTTCCTCTCACCTTCCTTCCCTTCTCTACTTCCTTTTTTTCTCTTCCTCCCATCTCTTGTTTTAGGAAATTCTAAAGCTAATTTTAATAATTACAGTATCTGTCTTAACTGCAGTATGGTTAACTCCTGTTCAAAACCAGGAGATGGGCTACTTATGTGAAAATCCCACCATAGCTTATGGGCGGTTTCAGTCAGAAATAAGACTAGCAAGGTCACAATGCAAAACAACAGATCCCTTGATGACTGACTTTCTCATTTATTTATTTATTTATTTATTTATTTATTTATTTATTTATTTATTTATTTATTTATTTATTTATTTATTTATTTTTGCAGTGCTGGAGATGAAAATAGAGCCTCACTCCTGCATCTCACCCTCAGCCCTTTTCTCTCTTTTTTATTTACCATTCATATAATTTGATTACAAGGAAATACTGAAATATAAGTTTGGTAGACTTGGTTCTACCAACTTTTCTGACTCCTGAGATGTGAGAAATTCTATGAGAGCTGTAGCTAAAACACAAGCAAACAATAAACACAAAAGAAATAATAAATATCCCGTTTGACACTCTGTTCTTTGACAAGATACTTATTCCTTATTGCGAATAGCTCCAAAGGCACTCTACTGGAATAAACTTGAGTCAAGCTTGATGTCATTTGTGAATTTTAATACAGCTTTTAAGCCTGAACAGATTTAATCACTTATAGAGCCATTTACCCTAATTACAAATAATTTGTCATTACATGAAGTAGAAGAGTAAAAATTGCCTCAAAATATTAAAATTGAAAATGTCAACTTCATTTTTCTCCCCTAACCAAAAACTTGTTTCATGCCCTTGAAGATGGTGCTCACTATCAAATAGTTCAACCAATATCTCAAAGTAAGCACAGTTATGCAGTTATTGGATTCTCCTCTGCCCTTCTGGCTAATCTATAGCTATAAATTCCCAAGGTGGCTATGCAATTATACACAATAGGATCACTATCACAGCAGGCCCAGCCAGGTATGGATGGATATGTGAAATAATCACTTACCCAGTAGGCATTATTCAATAGAGTCAGACAACATGATCACAGCACAGCAGGCTCCTTTCATAGTCATGACTAACACACCAGGCAAACTTGAGATTATCAGAATGCACCATGTGGGCTGGGGAGAGATCCACAGTTAAGGTCCTTGCTTGCAAAGCCTGATGGCTAGGGTTCAATTCCCCAATGAACCACATAAAGTGGATACAAAAAGTAGCACAAGCATCTGGCATTCTTTTGCAGCAGCAAGAGGATTTTGTGCACACATGTGCACATGGGCAAATAGACAAATTAAAATATTTTTAAAGCCAGGCTTGGTGGCACACACTGTTAAACCCAGCACGCAGGAGGCTGAGATAGGAGAATTGTTGAGTTCAAGGCCACTCTGAGACTACATAGTGAATCCAGGTCAGGTCAGCCTGTGCTAGAGTGAGACCCTATCTCAAAAATAAAGCCATATATATGTATATATGTATATATATGGCTGTTGCACCTATCTTTGCAGGAGCACTTGGTGGGAACACATCACAGGATGCCTAGCTACAAGCATACATTCAGAGTCAACATCATGGAGAAGTTGCATTAACATAGCAGTTTCTGCCATAGGGTAGTTTGAACAGAGATATGATGAGAATAGTTAGCTTTGGTTCCCTAGATTAGATCTCCGAGTGGGATTTCAGTTGTGGCCAGTTAATATTCCAATGTTTGTCGAGTGCACAAAAGAAAAGGCCTCGTGAAGAACAATGCTGAGAAAGCATTCTAACAAGGGGACCTGCAGAAAGCAGCAAAGCTCACACTGTCTGGTGTGGAGTGTGGATTTCCTGCATCCACAGCCCCACAGCCTGTGGCAGAAGAGAACACATTTGACATTCTCCTGCTACCCTCATTACAGCGGATCCTTTTGATGGAAGGTGTTATGTCTCAGAACTGCTTTGATGTGTGAGAAAATAAGCCAACATCTTTGTGAAAAGCACCAGTTATCAACTGTTGTGCTGAATAAAAAAGAAAAGCCTTTTAGGCAACTAAATGGATTTTTTTTAAACCAGCTTTAAGAAGCAAATGGATTTGCAAATTTGAAAGCAAAATAACAAAATTTAAAATAAAATTAGCAAAAAGGGAGTAATTATTTTTATCAAAAAGCTTTCCATTTACTCTTAAATGATGTTACTTCCATAGATGCCAATTTGGTTGATCTGGAATGTGGCCCAGAAATGTACATGTAACAAACATGCCAAGGGATCTTGCATCAGAATATTTTATATAGCTTCATTCACCAGCTCCTCTTTTTGTCCTCATTTTTTTTCTTTTTCCTAATTTTCATCTTATTTTCTTTGTGTGTCTTGTCTTCTTTCTCTTACTCCATCTCCTTCCTTTTTTGTTTTGTTCTCAGAATGAGAAGGAAAATGTTGAAGGAAGGTGGGTGACTGAGGAGGGGAAACTAGTTGGAGGGACATGAGGAAAAAAGGAAAGAGAAAACCCTCTCATTTTCATAAGCCTCAAGCTCTGCTCCCCTAGAGTACAAGGTCGATTGTGTTCCCCATGCCCCTTTAATTATAGCAATATATCATGCCACCTAATATTCTACAGCCATGTTTAATAGAAAGAGGTCTCTAGAGCCCAGAGAAAATTGGCAGGGATCTTGGATCAAAATGTCCATGTTTAGTTTGCCCAACTAAAAAGAAGCTGCATTTATAATGCTTGGAGCAACCCTGGAATTGGAGCTCTTTGTGAATAACCAGACTGTAGTATTTGTTGAAGAGCCTTCCTCCTGCCCTTTGCTCAGACTTCCATCCACCATTATGGCCATTTGTTTTTGTTATGTCTGCCCTGGACAGTTTTGTTTGCCTTGCTTTTCTTTTCCTTTTCCTTTTTCTTTTTAACACAGTGAAGCCATATAGTTTGAGGAACTCTAGTGTAGAAGTCAGAAGATCTGTACACACACCTGGTCCTAGCATTTGTTAGGTAACCTTAGTCTTTGGCAGATCACGAAGCCTCTAAGCTATCGGTGTCCTTAACTGTCACTGGGAGGGATTTACCTACGATGCCCATTTTGGTGCTAGAATTATACTGAATAAGAAGAAGCTATGAAAAAAATAAAAGAAGCTATGTTACTTTTATATAACGCTTCAAGATAAACAGAACCAGCTGTGCATTAAAACAATAAATTTAACATCTATAAATAAGTGATTTTTATTGAAATTATTATTATCATAATTTTTGTTTTTTTTCAAGGTAGGGTCTCACTCTAGCCCAGGCTGATCTGGAACTGACTAGTTCCAGGCTGGCCTTGAACTCACAGTAATTTTCCTACCTCTACCTCCTAAGTGCTGGAATTAAAGGCTTGCACCACCATGCCCGACATAAAATTTTTATTATATTTAAAAATTCTTATTCTATTACTTTAAAAACCTAGTAAGGTTCTCTGCAGGCTGCTGGTGAGAGAAATCATTAATGATATCAGCAGTTTATCCTGCATTTGCATTACTGATCTGCCAGGCAGGATGTGCCCTCTGGGGCAATAGTGGCATAACTACCCTGGGTATAGAGAGTTGCTCTCTGACTAGATTTGAGGCCCACTCCACAAGAGGGGATTCATGCCTGATACTGAAAACCAGGTCAAAAGCTCATGGCTGGGAAGACCATAGACCCTGGGGGAGAACTTATTATTGTTTTGCTAAATGGATATGTTATCAAATTTCCTTCTGAATATTTATATTTCTCACAGATTAGTTATGCCATCATTCCTGGTCATAAAAGCTTTTTGTTTCTTTCCTGGCAGTAGGAAGCAGTTAATGCAAAGATTCATAACTGATCAAGTTGTTCAAAATAAAAGACTTGAGTGTTTGATGCTACATGGGAGACATAGATACACAGACAGAAAATGAGCTGGAGGCAGAGAGGACATCAGGAGACAAAGCCATCACACTCCTGAGTCCACAGCAGTTGTGGTGACCTGCATAAGAGCTGCACAAGACGAGGCCAGTCAGCATTCTGTTATGGATGGGAGGGGGTCATATAAGGTCACTACTGTCACTGATGAGCTAATGACAGTCCATGGTTGCTGCAGGAGGGGAGTCATTCTCTTCCATGGTAAACAGTGGGAAGAAGAAGAGGAAGAGCAGCACTGGGGGATAAAAGAGGGTAATGTGGTGTACATGTTATCGAAATGCAATATACAAATATATTGCATTTTATATATATATGAAACTGTCATAATCAAATACAAAAACAAAGTAATAAAGAACAGATGAAAGGCATTTTGATGTAGGAATAGCTTCCCTAGAATCAGAATTAAGGAGCTGGCAAATTTCCTACTGCTTTGTTAGACTAAAATTGAATAGTAAAATATAAAACTTAAAATGAAGCTAGAGTTTTAAGTTTAACTGATGGTTCCCTAAACTTTCTTATTGTCCAGAGCACATAATAATTCTTCATTTTTTGTTGTCTTTTATGCTTGTTGGTCATTTGTATCTCTTCTTTGAAGAAATGTCTTTCAAGCATTGCCCATTTTCTTCATGGCAATAGCCCAATCTCTATGGCCCACTGCATATGCACATTTCCTCTTTCCAGATATCAAAGCCAGAGCACCATCATCAATGGGATTTTTTTTTCAAACCACACAGTGTACCTCCTCCTTGGAACTGCCACTTGCATCCTGATAAAGAAGAAAGTAGGAAGCAGAGAGAAGAAACCCTGGAAGAAACAGTTCAAGACTTTCCCCATCATGGCCACAGGACCCTTGATTTTTTCTTTTTGAAGTATGACCTCACTCTATCCCAGGCTGACCTAGAATTCACTATGTAGTCTCAGGGTTGTATGGTACTCACAGTGATCCTCCTACCTCAGCCTTCCAAGTGCTGGGATCAAAGGTGTACACCACTATGCCTGGTTTAGAAGATGTAATCTTAATCAGAGATAATATAAGAAAGATTTAAACTCCCAATCATAATATTAGCTTATCAGAAATCAGTGCCCACTTTTGGTACTCTTTCCCTGGGTGAAATTATCTAGGAAACTGCTTCATAAAAATTAAACAGTAGGTACACTAGCTGAGTGTCTTCAAACTTCCCTACTCTCGGCCTTTAAATAACTAGGAAATATTAGAGAGAATAAAGGTATTAGAGACATTTCTTTTCTAAACATCATATCCCAGGGACTTTCCCCTCTGCTTCTTTATTCATTTCTTCATTCAAACATTTAGTAATGCCCACTGTGCTTTCTATTTTCCATTAAATAAGGTTTCTACAGAGTGCTCTGAAAATTTCAAAATGAAAATGTATTTGTCCTCAGTGCCTACTGCCTACCTAGTAGAAGAGTCAAGAAGTATCATACAGTTAACCATAGTGTAACATGGAAAATGATAGGTGGTAGGTATTTTTTTTAAAAAAAACCCCACACACTAAAAATATGATAGGGTGAGAAACTATGGAGAGATTACTTCTGACTGACAGGCTTGGTAATATATCAGAAAAAAAAACTTCTGAGAGGAAATAGCATCTGAATCTTGAAGAAGATGTAAACAGGTGGATATGAGTAAAATGTTTATTTCTGGCTGAAGAAAAAAATGTCTGAGTAAGCACACACAAGAAGGAAGGGTGGGATGCATTCCAGAATTTGGAAACCAAAGGATGTGGCAGGTGAGCACAAACATCTAAGAAAGAAATCACTTATGCTTCTAGTGGTCCCGCTTCTACCTATTAATACAATTTTGTCAAAGTATCTAGTGTCTTTCCGTTACAGCTTTTATTATTGCAGATGGTAGACTAACTACCTGGCAACCAACAAGATACTGTGAACATGAAGTCTAGTGAAGTGTGTACTGTATAAATCACAGCAGTGCTACAAGTTGTACTAGTCTGAATGTCCCCCAAGTTCTCATTGAAACATAACTGCCATTGTGATGGCACTGACTCTTCCTAAGTGTGGCCTCTTCTTTCCTGGTGCCAGGTATACTGGTTATATTATTATGGCTGGGATAAAATCCCCAATCAGAAGCAATTTAGGAAGGAAAGAGTTTATTTTGGCTTATAGTTCCAAAGGGTAGAATCCACCGTAGCGGCAAAATATGGTAAGAGCAGGAAGCCAGCTCACAGTATCCTATCAGCAGGGAGGAAGTAGACAGCAGTGAATATAGTCCAGGAACCCAGGTCATAGTGTGGGTGGGTGGGTCTTCCCACCTCAATTAACCTAACTGAGGGAATCCCTCACATACATGATAAGTCATGTATGTGATTGATGTTCACGATGATTTTAAAACCTGTCAAGTTGACAACTAGAGGTTAACCATCACACCTAACAACTCATTTGTTTGTGGCACCGTTTCCCCATGTTGCAGCCTCACTCACGAGGACCAACCTCCTAACTATCCAGGTCTAAACACTCAGCCCTGTCCACAGCAGTATCTCAGTAGTCCTTTTGCCTGGGTATGCCTTTCCTTTGCTTCCTTTCGGGGCCACACGACCAGACATGAACTCACTGCCTGCCACTTCTCTCCCTCCCTCACATCATGTGCCCACTGCCCTCCCAGCAGACCCTGCTTTTTTTTTTTGCAAGTTATTTTCTTTTGCACATGCTGTTCCCTGGAATTTCTGCTCAGTGTCCTCACAGTCCACCATCAAGTAGCACCCCATCCATCCCCCACTTCAGTTCTCAGCGACTCAGTTCTCTGATGTGAGCACACTACTGGAGCATCACTTAGGTGTGTTTTAATCATTTTCTCATTGTTCTGATCAGCTCTTGAGTCTTCCATTTCTTCTGAGCCCTGACCCATAGGAGAATTGAGCCTAACCAATACTTGTTAAATGAAAGACCAATGCACCCACAGACCTTGATTTAGAAAATACTCTACAAGCCTTATTTCCCTTTTACTCTTTCTCTAATCACCTATCCGATTTACTTCTTTAAAACCACAATTTCCATTTCAGCTAGACCTAACCACAAACATCTGCTTTTAGGGAGTTAGGAACAACTCTCTGCTTCCTAGCAGCACTTCTCTGAAGTGAGGGAAATGCTCTCACATCCATCCACACTCTCACTTTAGGCAAGCTTTCAATTCTACATACATTTTAGGGAGAATTGGTTTTGTCATCTTTGTTCCTACTTCTGACTTGTAAAACAGATTTTTACGCAATACAAGTAATAACAGAAAAGAAAAATAGAGGTAATATCCCACCTAGCTTAAATTCCAGTCCAATTCAGGATGTGCTACCTTTCCTGTATCAGGTCATGCATCATTTCTGCACATGTTTTTCTCTCTGGCTGGAATCACATACCTAGGTTAGGAGTCTCAAAACAGGCACACTGACGGTTGAAGCCATATAACTATGAAGGGAGGGGGGCTTTTCAATACATCTTAGACTATTTCAAAGCATCCTTTGCTTCTACCCACTAGATGCCAGCAGCACCCACATGTTGTGACAATGAAAAATGGTTCACATTTATAAATATTCCCTGGGGGAAAAGCACCCTGGGTTGAGAGTAACTGAACTAGATGATTCCTGCTCATGATTCTGATATTAGCTAATATGTCATCACTTCTTAGAAGTCTTCCTTGGTCTCTTAGAGTCAAATGTCCTGTTCCTTGTTCCTATTATGTTCTACACCATTTATTCATAGCATGGACAAAAGGTTCTGATTATATATTTATTAGCATGTGTATTAGAGTTCTCCAGAGGCAGAACTAATAGGTGATAGAGATAGAGATAGAAATATATACATATGTGTGTATAGATATAGATAGATAGATGATAGATAGATAGATAGATAGATAGATAGATAGATAGATAGATGACAGATAAAGTGATAAGGTAGAAAACTAAAGAGATGGAGATAGAGAAAAGGGAATTGACTTATGCAGTCATGGAGGCTGAGAAGTCCTCGCACAGACTGTTTGACAAATGGGGTCTTCGGTGTGCTGGTGGTTCAGTCAGGACTGAAAACCTATAACTGGGGAAACTGATGGTGTAATTCTCAGCACCAGGTCAGAGACCTGAGAATCCAGGGGCTCCTGATGTGAACCCTGAGTCTCAGGGCCAGACAAGCCACATCTCTGATGTATAAAGTCAGCAGAAGGAGGACAGGTTGCCCCAGCTTCAAGAGAGAGAAAGAAAATCTCTTTGTCTTCCTTCTGTTCTGTCTGAGCCCTCACCCAGCTTGATGGTTCCTGCCTACATAGAGGGTGAATCTTTCCCACTCAGTCCACTGGCTCACATGATACCCTCCTCTGGAAATATCCTCTCAGGGACACCCAATGCTTTCAAGTTCTCTCATTGTTCCTTAATTCAGTCAAGTTGACACCACAAAATAGCCATCATAGCAGGCTTGTCATTTCTGGGCTAGAAGAGCCATGAAGGCAAAGCCGTCTGTCTTGCTTGCTGTTTGATGTACCCCATGAAAGAGGTATATCTCTACCATGAAAGAGGTATATCTCTACCTTCAATAGCTAAATGTTTGAAAATTTAGAGAAGTCACAGGTATGACCCACTGGTCAGAGATCTTAAACAATGAAGTTTGAGAAAGATGGGAACTTTCAATATTCTTTCTGGAAAGTTGGGAGACAATAGAGAGTAACCATAAAACAAACAAGACAGAAATGTGTCTAGTATTTTTTTTCTTTTTTCTAATGAGAGTTTGAGATAGTAAAGAATTCCATGACTATTCTTTGGAGTTGCTATCCTCCATGTTAATAGCATCTTTGTATTATAATGAAACTAGTTTGTTCTTCCTAACCCACTGGAAGAATTATGTGCACATCCAGGAGGCTGCGGATCACACAGAACTGCTGTGTGTACCCTATTTTCTATTAAATTTTCCAAAAGCCTTCTGAAAAGCTGTGGTCTTATCTTCTAATATCATTTGACCAGGCAGTGCTGAGACTGGAAATGGATCAAGAACACAAGAAGGAACAAAGGAGGGAGAGCCAAGTTACTTATAAACAAGATAAGCAGTTTTTAGTACAGTGTCTTTGGGTGACAATATGTTTCAGCAATGATCTCAATGGTCCCTATGTGATGCTGGCTTCCATGAATTCCTACTTCTCAGGAATATGAGTTTGTTTTTGAGAGGGGAAGACAACAGGAATTTGTGGAGACTATGTCTTACTTCATAACCAGAACTTGCCTTCTGGCACAAATGTGACTGTTCTCCAACTCTGAGTTGACTTCTGGCAAGTATTGTGACATTCCTGTTTCTCTCCAGGATGTTTAGGATGTATACCATGGTTTTTAATAAGTGCCCACTGACATGTGGGAGAGAATAGCTTTGTGAGAAAGCAACTATGTACTTGGGAGATGGGGCTTTATTTTTCAAATGAAGGCACACTCATCCTTTCATAATCTTTAGAGCCTCAAAATTGTTCCCTGGATAGAGCTCAGCTCAACTCTATTGTGTTCATGAGCCTTTGTTGTGTGTAATGCTGACAACATGGGATTGTGTGTTTGTACAGCTGGTTGCAAAGGAGGAGACCTTGGAGAAGGGCCATCAAGGAATTTGCAAGAGGTAGAAAGAGGAGAACAGGATGTGTCCATCAAGTGAATATAGCTCAGCTGTTATCAGGGAAAACAAATTATCTTGTGTTTTTGACATCTCCAGTTATAAATGATGGATACAAAGTTCCACTGGGCAGGACTCACTACACCTTGGGAACTGGGCTGGCACCAAGACCTCATGCTAGCTCTGGCATAGTGAGCCTGAAACACCAAAAGGCATTGCTGGTAGAGCATTGGGGTAGACATGGTTCTTTAAGACCAGAAGTGAGTCAGAAGGGTTCTTGGATCTCTGACCCTCCAGTGAGTGACACAGTCTGATGGACACCCACTGGTGAGTTGGCATCAAGAAAATAACCCCGGGCTGGAGAGATGGTTCAGTGGTTGAGGTACTTGCCTGCAAAGCCCAATGACCAGGGTTTGATTCCTCACTACCCACATAAAGCCAGATGCACAAAGAGGCAAATACATCTGGAGTTCGTTTGCAGTGGCAGAAGACCCTAGTATACCTATTCTCTCTGCCTGTCTCTCTTTTCTCTATCTCTCTGTTTGCAAGTAAATAAATAAAAATATTAAAAAAAATATTCACAACCTGTTGATTCAGTGAACTGAAGGGAAAACCTTTAAAAACATAAACCTAACCAGAAGCAAGAGGGAAGCAGAATATTTTTCTTTCATGAAGAAAGGTTCATTGAAGAAGACTTACCCCCCAGCCAAGCCTGCTCATTAGAGAAACAGTGGCCCCATACATTTTCACAAGCACTTGACTTATGGGCCATTCTTATATTTACACATTTACAATTTTCATATGTATCATAGCTGTACCTCTTCTCAACCAACTGAGCTAGGCAAGGGGAGAACTGTGCCCTTGGTTTGCAGAAATGCTGGGGAATATTTCTGAAGTAAGGAAATACACAAGTTGTAAAATCTGCCTGGACATGTGAGTCACAGGCAGTTCCATGGTACAAAGCTAAAGGCAGGAATGGATTCCAATCTGAATGCTTTTAGAACATTCTTCTTTTGATGTCATGAAAACTAAGATGACCCTAAGCTTTCTTTCAAATGTAGCACATTTATAAGAACAGAAAGTCTTCTGTTTTGGATGCTTCTGCTGAGTTCCTTATATGTTCCTTTTTTCTTTTCTTCAAAACAAGAATAAAGGCTTCTGATGACCTCAGTTTGCTATAGTCTTTCTTACTTCAAGGACATTTAGAGTTGTCCATAAATATGATTCTCATACTTGGTACCTGGATAAAATTCCTGATATTCAGGACTCTCTCACATGCTTGAGGGAGCCATGAATCTCCTGTTTGTGTCCAAAGTCAGAAAAACGGGGCTGTAATTATAACTAGCAAAAACAAGCAAACAAACTTACAATCAATTTCTTTGAGGCCAGGCTTTCCATCTATAAATTACAAGGATCATAGATATATATGTCACACAGTTTCATCTGCATAAGGTGAAGGGTGGTATGGCACAGATATAATCATAGAGCACAATCGCCTGGCACACTGTTGTCAGAGCTGTGCTAGAATTGATTAGTGTGCCCTTACAAAAATTGATTGCTACATTGTCTTGAATTTTGTTGGCTAATTGTCAACTACTGGTAACTCAGAACTCACAATGATAGGGGATTACACCATAAACATTAGCAATCATAAATAGGGTTTACCCCCAGTTGGGCTAAAGATTTATAAGCAGTAGTGCTCATAAGAAATAGTTTTTCTTTTGGTTTTAAGTTTTCTTTCACCTTTTCTTTCTTTCTTCTTCATCTTCCTTCTCCTCTATTCTTCTTCTTTTGAAACAGGGTCTTGCTACTATGTAGCTCAGGCTGGCCTTGAACTCACAATCCCGCCTCATCCTCCTCAATGCTAGGATGTGTCATAAACAACTCGATTGTCCTTTTTATATACTGAAAAAATTTTAGCATACATGTCTTGAAAATGTAACCTCTTTCAATGAGACAGAACCTGTACTGGTTAAAAATGTCAGTGAAAAAATTGTGGGATTGGATTCCATGCTTCACCGTTACCTGATCAACCACCCTTCCCTCTGTCCAGGCCCTTCTCTCCTTGTAGAACTGGTTCCTGAATTGAAGGGAGGTTGGACCTAAAGCTAATTATGTGATTTTCTTTTATTGGTGATTGGTCCTGTGATGGGCACATGGCTGAGCTGTCCCATCCATTCCCAAATATAAAACAGACTCTTATTAGAAGAAAGTACTTGAGCTTGGCTGGGTTTATCCACTGTGGTGTGAGGACGTGCCTCCTGGATGACAAGTGGGGAAAAAGCCAACTTCATGTGAATGGGCTGCTGGAGGCTCCTCTGCTGCAAATGAACTCTAGACATATGCACCACTTTGTGCATCTGGCTTTATGTGGGTACTGGGGAATCAAACGTGGGCAATCAGGCTTTGCAAGCAAGTGCCTTTATCCTATGAGCCAACTCTTCAGCCCTAAATGTCTCTTATTTGAAGCACCAAAACTTCCAATTTAAGAAAGGGAAGGTACTACATTTCAAGTGTAGCTATCTTTTCAAAGGTCCCCAGATTGTAACTTGGAGTTGGCACCAACTTTTTAAGTCTATCCTGCTAAAATCTAAAGTACACAGCTCACCATGAGAATGGGCCAGATAATGGGGAGATGACAGGTAGGGGATTGTGGATCTCCCCTGGACCTATGTGGATTTGTTCAGCTATTGAGTCAAGTATGGATGGTTATTGCTTTACAGTCCTCACAGAGACTCAGGCATTGCCATATTGAGGTTTCATTCAGGGTATTCTTCTAGGTAGAACACCATCAGTCTCTTTGTAGCATTATCTTTAAGGTTATAATTCTGTCCTGAGTTACTCAGAATGCTTAATAATAATGATATATGGAAAGCTAACTGCTGGAAAAAATGACAAAAGAGGACTTAAAGGAATGATGTAGGAGGGGCACTTTCAAAGCTGAACGTACTACACATTTCCATAGAGAAAACTTAGAAAAGGTCATGTCATCACATTTGTGAGAAGCTAAGAACACAAAGAAGATGAGGCTTTTCTAGCAAAGGAACTGTAAAGCTAGCAGATGTAGTACTAGCAAGGCATCTGATGATGACCCCTTTCCCAGGAGATGGCGGTGATGGGGGACTTAGAGCCTAGCAATGAGGTGCAGAAGCAGCAGAAGAGGGGGTTTGAAGCAGGCAATGCAGGTCAGCCCTGGAGACAGTAAGAGAGTCTCTGTCTATCCTCTGGCTGTGCCACAGCAGACCAACTGTAGGAACACTGGGAACGGCACACAGGAACTGGGATTGGGAGGGAAGGCGGTGTGAACAGCCCTGTGTTCTGCATCTCCCCACAGCTCCAGTTGCTGGCTCATCTGCTCTGTGTGGCCTGTGATCGTGTCTGGTCATGACTTCTTTCCATACTCCAAAGGCTTCGGAGAGCTCAGTTGGCAGGCTAGTGCCCAAGGGACAATGGCGATAGTGAGAAGCCACATTCAAGGCTCTCAGCATTGAGAAGTAGCAGAGAATATTAGGAAGTCTATGAATGGCTTCCGATGCTGCTTAGAGCTTATGAAGTCTTCCTTTCTCCTTTTGCTGAAAACTCCCATAGAAGTGAAAGGAACCTCTGTCTGGTTTATTTCAAAGGGAGGTTTGTAGAAAAAAAAATGCTGAACATTATCCAAGTAACTCCTTACTGGCTAATTTTCAGAACTAAATATCTCAACTGATGCAAAACCTTTCTTTGTCATATACTATTCAAAAGGAATGGGGATGGAGCTTGACATTAAATGAGTTTTCCATTTATACATTTTCTCCCCCCTCTCTCGTTACAGAACTTTCAGAAAATATTTTAAGGGATAATGACTCCCTGATAAATACCCATCAGGATACAATCAACTTCAGAAAGAAGGAGTGCTACCGTATAGTATTCTGATTATTTGGGATTACTAAACTCCAAATCTTTAAGCTGCTGCAGAGCCGTGAATGAAGCCTGCCCCTCCTGTTTACTTGCTAGGTAGAAAATGAAAGAACATGGTGGAGCATTCTGTCATTAACTATGTTTGGGGCGTGTGAGTGGAATTCTCAAAGTGATACATGGACAAATAAGTATAATACCACCTCACTTCCTTCACATTTGGAAAGTGGGTTCACAAAATGAGCTGGGGAGATGGCCCAGTGGTTAAAGGAACTTGTTTGTAAATCCTGTTGACCGTGTTTGATTCACCCATGTAAAGCCAGATGTACATACACATTTACATATAAATAAATAAATAAATGATTTTAAAAGATACACATATGTGTTTAAGCTGTAATGATGCTAGCTACGTTATTCAAAATAAGACTATAAATAATTTCAAGCAAAGACACATGCAAGCAGAGCTTCTTCTGCTCCTACTGGTGATTTTAAAAATTGAGGGACCCAGGAAAAGCCGTATTTCTAAGTGACAGGGTGCAGAGGAGTAGAGGAAGATGAAAGGGAGAGGAGGAATTGCTCAGCTCCTGCCCTTCACGTGACTTCACTCCTCGTGGTTTGGGCCACCATCTCATTATTTCTGCTTTCTTGTCCTCTTGTACTTCCTCATCTTATAGTTTCTGTTTCCCTTTAGTCTCTCTGCTCATGTGCAAACCAAGAGCACCTGGCAGCTTCTCTCCCTGCCCTGCTTCAGCCCAGAGCCCGCTTCTCTCTGCCTCATCGATTCCTCCTTCTGGTTTCTAGTGAGAATCTTTTTCTATACAGTGGCTGTCATCATCTGGGGGTTCATTTTCTGTGGTTTCAGTTACTTCAGATACTCAGTCTTAGTCTGTAAATATTAAGTGGAAAGTTCCAGAAACAAGTAATTCATAGATTTTCAAAATGCGTACTGTTTTAGCGTGATGAAATCTCTTGCCATCCCATTTCAATACCCAGGATGAGTTATACTTTTGTCCGGTTTATCTGCAATGTGTTTCCTACTCACCTAGTAGACACTTGCTGGTCTTCTCTATTATCTGATTAAGCTGTGATTGTGTTACTGTCGGTAATCCTCGTTTCACTTGGCAATGGCCACAGATCACAAGATTAGTGATAGTAGCAATTAGATATCTTAAACAGAAGCCAAAAAGTGTTTCCTTTAAGTGAAGAGGTGATTCAAAAAAACATCTTTTGCTGAACTTGGTAAGATCTATGGTAAGAACAAATCTATAAAAATGTGAAGAAAAAGAACTTGGACTAGTTACCAAATTTCAAAATCACAGACACAGCAGCTCATGACAAGTGCTTACTTATAGGGCTCTGCACTATCCATGGTTCTGGCATCCATTGGGTGGTTTGGATCCTCTCTCTCTCTCTCTCTCTCTCTCTCTCTCTCTCTCTCTCTCTCTCTCTCTCTCTCTCTGAACACATCTCTGTGTTGCTGGGTGTCCTGAGGGATGACTGTCCTTGGGTGAAAGCAATTGTAACCTGGGAATAGGAGAATGTGGCTCAACACAGGGCAGCCTTGGAATGTCTCATAGGGTAGTTCCCGTGTACAGTGATGGGCACCATGGATGACATGTCTAATATAACGTGTGAGGATGCAGGTAAAGTATCCTCCTAAACTAATCTTAGAGATCTTTTCATTCAATTTGTCTAACAGGACTAAGGTTCATGTGTGCATGTGTGTTCCATCCTGAACATGAATACTTATGTAGGCAGACATAGGACACACATCTCGATTGTGTGACCATACAGTTTAAAGGATCTAGTAAGCCATCGCCCCATCTCTAATTCTCCATTATTTTATTTCTGAGGTTCATATTATCTGAAATTATATCATTTATTTTATAATTTATTGTCTTACCCAACCTAACTATAAACCCTGGAAAGTACATTCTTTACAAATATTCTGATGGAGCAATTCTGGAGTAGTGCCAAGAAATCAACACTGTTAACAAGCACCCAAGGTTACATACTTTTTTTTTTAGTGAACCAGTGAGTCTATTGGGGTTCCTTACAGAGCAGGGTGATTGATTTCAGGAGCATTAGATGCCTCAAACGCAGCCATACTACAAGAAGTCTCTTCCCATCCTGAATGATGACCTTCCCAGAGCTGCTTCAACTCAAAGGCAGATACATTACCAGAAAGAGCACTTGACAACCCTCGAACGAATATTTATGGCTCCTTCAGGGCCACACAAAACATGCTGGTTAATTTCCAATCTTCCTTGTCTATTTTCTGACCTTCATTCTTCTATTCTGTAGTCCTGTATGGGGCTTCTTATTCAATTACATCACAAAACACCTTGTTCTCTTTCCTTTTCTTCTCTCTCTCTCTCTCTCTCTCATTTTGTTCTTTTTTCCACTCTTTCCAGGGTTTCACTTTGTAGCCCAGGTCACACACAAACTCACAATCATCTTTCTTCAGCTTCTCAAATGCCGATGTTACCGAATGTGCCATCTTGCTCTCCCTCATACCCTCTCTTCCTCCCTCTCCCTCTCTCCTTTTCTCTTTCTATCTTTTGTTGAAGGGCCTTGTGCATACTACACTAGCATCCTACCACTGAACAACATCCCTGGTTGTGAGGTTTTTTAAGGTAGGTTCTCACAATGTAGCCCAGGCTGGCCTCAAACTTGCTAACCTCCTGTCTCTGCCTTCCCAGGGTTGAGATTACAGGTATCCACCACCACACTCAACTTGTCCTAAAGTTTCCTGATGGAGGGAATCAAGACAATCTCAGAGAGCTATAGAATGAAAAGCCCTAGGTATTTCCTACCCCAGGTCCTTTGATACTGTGGTCTGTCAGCAGCTTTACCTCTCAAGACCACAGCCGCTATCAGCTGGCTTCCTTCTTTTGGTTTGGTCCTATTCAGTTCTCATGGTTTTTCTTGGATACAAGGTTTAGCTGCATGTACAACTTCCCACTATTGCTAGTCCCTGGGAACCTGGGTACCTCAATGGACAGACTGCAATATCCAAGTTACCATCACAAAATTTCCCAGCCCACATTATCTTCCAGAAATTTGCCACACCCCCAGCAAGTTCCCTGTTCCGTGTTCCCTCCTCTTAAATCTGAGTTGGCTTTTGTGTTTGCCTTTACAAGAAAAAATCAGGGATGCAATGTAACTTCCAAGGCTAAATTGGTTTGAATGTGTCTTCCAAAGGCTCTTTGTTGGGAATTTAAGTGTCAATTTCATGCTAGTGGTATTTGGAGGTGAGGCTCAGAGGCTGCCACCTTGCCCTTAAACTGCTTCTAAGACCCCTGGGCTTCCCCCTGGGGAAGTGCAGGAGCACCCTGCACTTGGATAGCACGTGGTACACAGTAAGTAATCATGCTTATTGAATGCATGCATGCATGCCTTCCTCATGTCTCGTGAAGTCTCTTCTACTTCTCTTAGGAAGCCAAGCAGAACTTATTTACTAAGAATGTAGATAATGCATCTTGGAAACGACGTTTTAAGAGTTGAGCTGTTTGCTCTATCTCACCGCTTTGAGAGGCTTGTGCTCAAGTGACCTGGTAGTCATTTCTTGGTTCCCAGTCCTGTACTTGGCTTCCTTTCTCACCAAGCCCCAGGGAGAAATTCAATTCATGTGAGAGCCTCATGCAAGAAAAAGGATGTCTGTGTAGGCAGAATGCATGGTTGGTTTGTGAGAAATCAGGACCATAAAGATATCAAGATAGAATGTAGGCATGCAGGGCATGCTGAGATGGTGGTAGGAGAAAGGGCATGAAAATCTAAGGGCTACTAATTCCCTTTCAACATATTTGCAGGGCTTGGAGGGGAAGGACATTGTATACTCAAAAGTGTTTTGAGTGCTGGACCGACTGCTCAGTGGTTAAAGGTACTTACTTGCAAAGCCTGATGGACTGGGTTCAATTCCCCAGCACCCATGTATTCCTACCCACTCTGTGGCTCTTACAATCTTTTTGCCCCCTCTTCTGAAATGTTCCCTGAGCCGTGGCAGGCCTATTAACAGTCTGGTTGTGAATGTTGAGCTCTTTGTAGCTTCTGAATTTCTCCTTGATAGGTTTTAATTAATCACCATGTCTGTCACCATCACCCTGAAGTTGGTTGTCAGGCTAGCAGTAAAAGTAGTGTTCATATCATCACTTCCTCTGTTGATTCTGGGCCCTGGCAGATGTGGTAGAGGTGGCATGTCTCATGGTGGGCAATTGGCTATCTTCTTGTCTTATCAATGGATCTTGGGTCTTCTCAATTTTTCTCTGTCATCTGTAAAATAAAATAGATCTTTCAATCAAATGTGAAAGCAGCTTGAGTTTAAAGGGGTAGGCAAATTTATTTGAGAGATTTTTAGTGTGCAAGTCCACTCTCCTTTTCCAGAGAGCAGGAGGGGCTTTTCTCTGAAGTCCGAGATTCCTAACCATTGGATTCTGACTTGGTTTTTCCAGTACCAGATACGAGTCCTCTCCCACTGAGTGGGCCTCATGTCCAATCAGAGAACAGTTGCTTACCCACAGAGGCTGCATGTCACTATTGCACAAGTGTGTACTTCTTGTCTGGCTGGTTGATTTCTTGGTCTGCAATTGTAGTATATTCCTATAATGGAATATTACTTAGCAATACAAAGGAACTAGCTGTTGTCATGTGATGAGTCTCCAAACCTCAAGATTGTATGTGCACAATACAGGTGAATACAGAGGTTGCTTCCAAGAGGCTGGAGATTGACAGGAAGGGGATCCAAGGAAACTTTCTGGGGTGATACAAGTTGTGGTTGGGGTGCTGGTTACATGGGGTGCTTACATTTGTCAAACCCAATTGAACAGCACACTTAAAATCTGCATTAAATCTTACAAAAATTGTACCTCTATTTTAAAACATATTATCTCCCAGATTCTGGGTCAGTGGGGAATAGAACTCTTCATTCTTTTTTACATTTTTATTTATTTACAAGGAGAGACACACAGAGAGATAGAGAGAGAGAGAGGGAGAGAGAGAGAAAGAGAGACAGAGAGAGAGATCAAGAATGAGGATGAGCCGGGCGTGGTGGCGCACGCCTTTAATCCCAGCACTTGGGAGGCAGAGGTAGGAGGATTGCCATCAGTTCAAGGCCACCCTGAGACTACAGAGTGAATTCCAGGTCAGCCTGGACTAGAGCGAGACCCTACCTTGAAAAACCAAAAAAAAAAAAAAAAAAAAAGAATGAGGATGAACGGTCATGCCAGGACCTCCTGCCACTGTGAATGAACTCCAGATACATGCACCCCTTTGTGTATCTGGCTTTACATTAATACTGGGGAATTGAACCCAGGCCAACAGGCTTTGCAAGGAAGTGCCTATAACCACTTAGCCAGCTTTCCAGCCCCAATTCTTTATTCTTAAACTGGCATTTCCAGACAATTCTTGCTGAAGTCATCCCAGAGCATGGGTCATTTAAAGAGAAAAGACAGAGGGATTAGGAACACATGGCTGCTTCTCCCAAGGGGGCTGTATTCTAATTAGAACAACAGTGTCTTCATTGGTTATTCAGCCAGTCAATAGGCACTTTCAGTCAATATTAATGGATTACTTTCTGAGTACATACTATTCATCCCATTCAAAGAAATAATAAGACGCAGCCATGCTTCCAGAAATGTGCAACATTTAATTGAGGAAAAGCACCCTTAGATGTAGGATATTGGAACCATCTTGTACTACAAACAGATGAGCACCCACTCTGAAGTTACTGCATCCATTTTTCCTGATCATGTCCCAAAGTATTCCTCACAGCCCTGATCCCACACGTTGTGTGTCCTTCAGAGTGACTTCTCATGGAATAGTTCAGAACTATAACAACCATTCTGATGGCGCTTCTGATGCTAGTT
Source organism: Zapus hudsonius (assembly GCA_004024765.1). NCBI lineage: Eukaryota > Metazoa > Chordata > Mammalia > Rodentia > Dipodidae > Zapus > Zapus hudsonius. The sequence continues at coordinate 20,557 of PVHP010011664.1, forward strand.
TTCCTCAATTTTGAGGGTGTTTTGGTCTCATTTTATCCTTGTTTGTGCTTGTTAGTCATGAAACATCCTGGAGCTCAGGGTTGAGGATCATGCCAATCATAACCCTCTACCACCCAGACTCCCTGATGTCTTGGCAAGTCCGAAAAAAGTACAGACCTTAATATGATCAAAAGCCTAAGCACACCATGAAATACACCATCCTACCTCCCAAACGATACTGGTCTTTATAGAATCTATTTCTCACTGTAATTTCTGTTAACTAGCTAAGCATCGAATTTTCATTCTAATTATCTCAACCTATGATGTTTACATAGATCCATACTTTTGGAGCCTTCCCAACAATTTTTCTACTTCATTTTCCTCAATTCTGGGTCATTCTAAATTATGCTTTTCTACTATAGATAATAGACTGCTCGATCGTCCAGAAAATGATTATTTCTCTTTGGTAATAATGATGGAAAAGTTCTTTATAATGGAAAAGTAAAATGCCCCAGATGAGAAGAGCTTTTCAAAAACTTGTTTTGTTGATAGAATAAATATGTAGAATGTAAATCTAGGGACGTAAAAGATGTCGCGTTTGGGCAAAGGTGACCAGGATGGGGGATGCCAGGGACTCTGGCCCAATGGAAAAGCTCTAGTGAGCTACATACAACACAGAGTATTGGCTGTGTGCATGGCTACCAGGAATGAGATGGGGACAGATCTTAAGTACAGTAAATAATAAAACACTTCCTTACAATGAGTTTTATCATCTTGGGATACTAGTACTGCTTTTCTGAGGCTCTGGTAACCAATCACCACAAATTTAGCTTCTTAAACCAGTAGCCACTTGTCATATAGATCAATAGGCCAGATGTCCAGGCACAGTAGGTTGCCCTGGATCTTTTGCTCAGACTCACACAAGGCTGAAATCAAGGTATTGGCAGGTCTATGTTCCATCCTGGAGACTCTGAGATGACTGCCTTCAAGTTCACTCAGTGGGCCAAGCTCAGTTCCCTGTGGTCATAGGACTGAGATCCTTATTTCCTTGTTGACTGTGGGTCTTTCCCCCCCCCAGGCTGCTCAGTTGCTTCTCATACCTCCCATATGGGCTTTTTTTCCTTTAGCAATGAAGGCGCCATCGTTCCCTTGCTTCAGATATCTGACTTGCCCTCTGCCTCATTCCTCTGTCTCTTCTGTCTGCCGCTGCCTTCAGAGGCATATAAAATGGCTCTGGCTATACCTCCCTGGCAGAGTGATCACCTGCCAGGAGCAAGGCCCTTGTTTTGATCTTAAGCTGGGGTTGCACTGGCCAACCTGGATGATCCCTCTAATATATGTGTAGCGGGCTAATGACCGCACACCTGCACAGTCTAGTCACACATACATCAGGTTGATTTAGATATTGGAGACAGATCTCTAGAATTCTGCCTACCATGTAAGTTACATCTTCACAAAGACAAAGAAGAGGTCAATGGTAGCAAAGGAAGCTGCTCCACCTGAGCAGAGACGCACAAGGCAGCTTTCAGTTGTCACAATGACCATTGGGTGTTACTGGTATTTTGGGGTGAAAGAGACAAGAATATTTACTGTCCTGTAGTATTTGTGACAGTCCTATAAAATGATTTTATCTTTCCCAAATTTTCATAGGGCCCCACAGAGAAGCCCTAGATAGAGCAAGACCAGCTCAGACATCTGAGTGTATGTCCCCAAACCATCAGCCCCAAGTGTTGATCCCACAGAAACCCAAAAGTCCTTGTGCCTTGTTTGTGCCTTTCTACTTTAGATTAGATTCAAGAACAGCAGGAGCACAGGGCAGCAACCAAACCAAAGCAAGGGGACTCCATGCTAGATCTGGCTCTTCCTGAGGGACAGAAAAGCAAATCGGTGATGCCGGCACTTGGCAGGTGGGCCCTGGGGTGTGGATACAGACATGACTGGTTGGCAGCTGTAGCATTGAGTCTTGATCTGCCCATCATCTGTCTTGTTGGGCTCTGTGATGCTGGCATTTCCCCAAAGTTAGAAGAAGACACCTGTAGTTAGTTCTAAGGGATTTGGAGAGACATGCCTTATCAGGGGGTTTGATGTACAGCAAAGTCCTTAAAGACAGAGCTTGCTTTGACAGTAGCAGTTGAAGTGTAAAGAGCAAACTGAAATGACTGGTAGAAATGAGGATTGGAGATGAAGCAAGTCAGAAACCAAAGGTGGCCAAGGAGAACTTGACATTGACCAAAAGACAACCCACAGAGCAGTTCACTTGATATTCTGCTTTGACTCCTGGCCAGCTATAAGTTACACAAGGTCCTTTTAGGAGTTAGACTAGCCTGTACACGTCCCAGCTAATGTGAGGACACTGGTAGGGGTGCGATGGGAATGGTGGTGACACTGAACAGTAGGAAGCCTGTGGAGTATCATTTACTGAAAAGATAAGAGACTGGAGGGTGGGGATAACATGGGGGGGAGTGACTGCTACTGTGCATGAGATTTCATTTGTGGGTGATTAAACTGTTTTGGAGTTAGTGCTGATGGTGGCATAAAGTTGTAAACATGCTAAAACCATTCAATTGTGGCCTTTTTTTTTCAGTCTTTTTGTTTTGGTTTTTGAGACAAAGTCTTGCTATTCAGTCCAGACTGGCCCTGTACTTGTGAGCTTTCTGCCTCAGCCTCTGGGGTTACAGGTGGGCTCCACTGTAATCCCAGCTAAATTATGTATTTTTAAAATGGTGACTTTTAATGTACATGAGTTATGCCTTTATATCATGAAAAATAAAAATAATGTAAGTAGTTAATAAACATGGAAATAAATCACCAAATTTGATCACAATCTCGAATATATAGATTAAAACAATAATCAGAATTCACTTTTCCATCATTATATAAATATTTATGATACACAGAATTTCATAGTGTGACAGTTTCAGGCAAGCTCCATAGACACCCTGCCCTTGAGTGGGAGGTGTCTAGCTAGAGCTCAATCCTAGGCACTCAAAATGATTGGTCCGGTATGAACCAACCATCTGTCTCCCTGCCCACCTAGGGCATTAAATACTCATTGAACATAAAATCCTGTCTCTTTCTCACACACATGGCCTAGAAGAAGGACCTCTGACTCTCTAGAAACCTGTAGGTCTCCTCCCAGCCCCCCACCACAGCCTGTGGTGAGGGGTTTGGATTTCTCTTCTACCTGAATCTTTTCTTCTCATGATCTTTCCCCTTTCTGCTTGTTTAGCTGAACAGCATAAATTCTGTTAAAACTCTCCACATTTTCTCCCCACACTGGTGGCTAGAGAACTCTGTAACTCCCCATGTTCCCTTAAATAATAAAGGCTCCCACTATACCTTAATATCTTGTTGTCTATGATTTTAATTCTTTAACTTTATAGATAAGAATTTGGGTACTCCTTAGATTTTGGGGTGCATTGGAATTTTTGATGGGCATTATCTAGATTCTAATCCTCAGTTCACCCCACTACAATAGCAATAAGGAAATCCTTAGATCTAGTTTTGCTTAAAGTAACCTGGCATGGCATATTTATTCCCTTTAATAAACAACCTTGCCTCCATCCAGGTGGGAGGCTGCACTCCTATTATCATAGCATCTGGAGGCTGGAGACAGGAGGATCATGTATTTGAGGTCAGTTTGGTTTACACAGCAAGACTGTGAGTCACAAATAAATAAGTAAATAAAAAACCTCACCTCCCAAAGTTTTTTCTATGCTCATATTTACATACCTAGCTGAAAGCAAATGTTTAGAGCTATGGCAGAAACACTGTCATTAAAACTAAAAGAATGGAAACACTTTAACTGTATAGCTACACAATGGAAAATCAGCACCTGCAAAAAGAGTTAGGCTTACATGGAAAGATACAGACAGACATTTTTATAAAATTGTCACAATTAGGGGCTGGAAAGATGGATCAGCAATTAAAGGTGTTTGCTTGCAAAGCCTGATGACCCAGGTTCAGTTCTCAAGCCACCCATATAAACCAGACACAAAAAGTGGCAAAGTACCTGACATTAGTTTATGCATTATTACACACACGCAAATCAATTAATAAATACTTTTTAGGGGCTGGAGAGATGGCTCAGTGGTGAAAGACCCTTACTTCAAAGCCTAAGGGCCCAGGTTTGATTCCCCAGTACCCACATAAAGCCAGAGGCCCATGTGACTGCAGTTCACTTGCAGGTGGCCCTGGTGTGTCCATTCTCTCTCTCTCTCTCTCTTAAATGAATGAATGAATGAATGAATGAATAAATAAATAAATAAATAAATAACTTACATGTTAAATTACACAATTAAAAATATACAACTGATCAGGGATGGGGAGGGGGGGAATTGGGGAATTCGGGATAACAACGCATGGTTTGCCCACTAAATAATGTAACTCATTATGGACAATAAATATATATTTAAAAAAATTTAAAAAAATATATATGTAATACCAAAATGGACATGTATGTAATGTCTATGTAAATGTCTATGTCTGTAATGTCTGTGTATATGTAAATACATATATTTACTTCTGAATTTTTTTATTTTTGAGTATTATGTTTTATATTTATCATGTGATAATTGTTTAAAAAATGCTCTCTCAGAATGGAGAGATGACTTAATGGTTAAGAGTGTGTCCTATGTAAGCATGAGGGCCTGAGGAGGCCTGGCAGAATTCAATATCCAGGACTCACATAAACAGCAGGGCATGGCCATGTATGTCTGTAACTCCAGTCCTGTGGGAGGAGAGGCCATGGAATCACAGGGTGGGGGTGGGGTTATGAAAAACAAACAGACAGCAAGCTCCAGGATCAGGAAGAGACTCTGGCTCAAGAATGAACAGAAGGAAGAATGGTGAAGGGGATCTGTTTCTTTCTGACCACCACAGCAAGTCCCTCATGGCACATGGACGCATCCACAACCTCACCTAAAATGCAAGTTCTCTCATGTAGTTAACAGGAGTTGACATCTTCTTGTTCCCAGGGAGAAAGAGCTAGCCTTGGGGAGTCTGAGGACTCTTCTGATGGACTACATGCTGTTCACGATGGCTGTGCCCGTGAGGATGGAGCCTCTCTCTAAGATGTCCAACAACTTCACAGCTGCCAGAGATCTGCACACAGCACCTCACCAAGCCCTGGGGGAGTGGGCAATGCTCTGTATCCCAAAGAGCAGGCTCCTTGTGAATCAACTAGTGTCTACACGAACCAGCTCAGCCAATGCACACAATAGTGGGGTATTTTTACACTTTATTAAATGCTATTAAATAGTTGAAATTTCTACTACTAAACAGCACTTTGAATGGTGAAAACACAGATAGTATATTGTCATACTTGAATGCAGCTTTTTTTTTCTTTTTTCTTTTTTTCAAGGTAGGGTCTCGCTCTAGTCCAGGCTGACCTGGAATTCACTATGTAGTCTCAGGGTGGCCTTGAACTCACGGGCAATCCTCCTACCTCTGCCTCCCAAGTGCTGGGATTAAAGGTGTGCGCTACCACACCCAGCTTGCAGTTGCTTTTTAATGTAGACCAAAGTTGGGTACAGGGAGAACAGAAAGATCCCCATCAGCCACATGCTTTGCTGGGGTGATGAGAATGGAGGGGAGGATGTTGAAACCAGAGATAAGGTGAAATCTCTCTGTTTATTGCTGTGTGGGTGTCTGATGTCTGTGCATCTGTGTGTATCCTTGCTCATCTCTGTGAAAGGGGCACAGTGCACGTGTGTGGAGGTCAGAGGATAGATTTAGGTGTTGATCCTCACCTGCCACCTAGATTGCTCAGCACTGTGTTTGTTAGGCTAACTGGCCCAAGAGCTTCCAAGGGATTCTCCTGTGCCCACCTCCCTTCCCACCATAGGTATGCTGGAATTACATACACTCATGCTATGAGTTCTGGGGATCCAAACCCAGGTACTCATATTTGTGTGGCAAGCACTGCATCTACTGAGCCATCTTTCCAGCACTTTTTCATTTTATTTTCGAGAGTGACTAAGTAGCCCAGGCTGGTCTCAAATTCACGGTGACCCTTTTGTCTCATACTGCAAAGTGCTGGGATTATAGGCAGGTACCACACACTTGGTTTAGCATGAAGTTTTTAAAAAATGTTTTTATTTATTTATTTGGGAGAGAGGAAGAGAGAGAGAGAGAATGAGTATCAATGAATATGGGTGTGAAAACAAACTCCAGATGTATGCACCACTTTGTGCATCTGGATCTACATGGGTACTGGGTAATCGAACCTGGGCCATCAGGCTTTGCAAATAAGTACCTTTAACCACTGAGCAATCTCTCCAGCCCTAGCATGAAGCCTTAATAAGATTTCAAATTTATCCCTTTCTGCCTCCCTCATTGGTAGCTGGGACCCTGAACTGATCACATTGTATCTGATCACATGAAATGAAATATCACACTGTGACCCATAAATGTGCACAATTATTGTATCCCAATTAATAATTGGATAGCAGGGAAGACCTGAGGAGAATGAGAAGAGGGATCCATACAAGAAGATAGAGAGGCAGGTGTCATCTCTGGCCTGTTTGGCAGAGGCCAGTCCTGATTCCTGAGCAAGAACATGACGTGGTCCTCGATTAGCACAAAGTACCAGCCATTCCATCTCTTCCAATTACAGTGACTTCTGTAAAAGTCATTGATGGTCTGTTGTATTTCACTATTTAGTTGAACTGTACCAAGATGTAACCATTTGAAATTGTCACATTTTCAAATACCTCAACTGGTAACAACATGGCTACAGTACAAATGACCCAAAAAAGTCTCTGAAATGCCAAGCTTGAGGTTTCAGGCCGGGACTTGCACTTGCTTTAAATTGTGTTTGCTGTGAATTCTGCTCAGTTCTAATGAAATCCGTATATCACACATCAAGAGAGACAGGAGCACATGAAACTTCCTGGGACATCTGGTTCCAGGCAGGTTGAGGCAGGAGATTCTGTCATTCTGTTCCTGACAAGTCTGTGATAGTATCTTTTGGGGGCTTTATGTTATTTACTGGCAAATGCTAAGTAAAGTCAGACTGGTGAATGAAACAGCCATGGATGGTGACTGCCAGCAAATGTCAATCTACCTCGAGCAGTTTTCCAAACTGGAGGTGATATGACCCACTGAGAAGTTGGAAAAGCCATTCAGTGGGTCACAAATAGCATTTAAGAATAAAACCAAGCTGTACCAAATGAAAACTATTTTAGTTTACAGTTCACAGAAAAGGTAAGACAGGGTGAAGAGATTGCTCAGTGGTTAAGGTGCTTGTCTGCAAAGCTTAACAACCTCAGTTTGATTCCCCAATACCCACGTAAAGACAGATGCACAAAGTGGTTCATGCATCTGGAGTTCGTTTGCAGTGACTGGAGGCCCTGACACTGCCCTTCTCTCTCTCTCTCTCTCTCTCTCTCTCTCTCTCTCTCTCTCTCTCTCTCTCTCTCTTTCTCTCTCTCTGTGTCTCTGTTTTTTTCTGCTTGCAAATGAATAAAAAATTTAAAAAAAGGTAAGACTACTTTAATAAGCTCAAGTTTTATTCACATGTGTGCATGTTGTAGGTTAATATAAGATCAGATGCCTCTTCTAAGTCAAGAATCTGAAAGCCTCTGACCTAGAACTGAATTTGGCCAAATTCAACTTACATCTGTACAAAGCGCAGTGAAGAATGGACTTATATATCTAGATGTTGGAAGCATTTAAAAGAAGAATATTTCATACCCATGGACTGATTCAGTATGCCCACTGAAGAGGCCCCCCCAGTGGGTTGGGGACAGGGAGGAGGGAAACGGGGTACCACCACAAGATTTGCTCATACGATGTATCTAAATATTGGCAATAAATATATTTAAAAAGGAAGAATATTTCATAATGTGGAAATAATGTAATATGCAATTTCAGTGTCCACCAAGTATTATTAGATGCAATCACAACCACTTGCTAATGTATGGTCTATGGTCATTTTGGCAGAGTTGAAAAGTAAAGCTTAAAGTATTTATCATATTTATATAAAAAGTTTTCTAACTCATTTATGATAGAGTTCTATGACATAGTTTTCTCATTTATATATGCATATATTGGTTTGTAGAAAAAGCTATGTTTTTCGTAGCAGGCATGAATTCTCTCCTGTGCATTCGGCCTCAAATCCAGTCAGAGAGCTGTTGGTTACCCCATAACAGTCCTGCCACTATTGCACCAGTGGACACATCTTTTCTGGTTGGTCAGTTGTATAGCTCACAGGGTCAACTGCAGGTCAAGACTGTTGACTTTTCTTCCAGCAGCCTGCATAGCAGTTTCCAGCTCTTCCTGGCAGGGAGAAGCACCTAGCTCCATTCCAGCTTGATCTCCTAGTTTCCTAAAATCCAGGAGCACCTTCTTAACCTGTAGGGACCACAGGGCTTCTGGTGTCAGGGAGAGAAAATAGAGAGAGATTTTCATAAAGAACAACTCGGACAAAACTCTTTGTGGGCAAAACCTAGGTCCTATTGAAGACGGCTTCTGAAGCTTGTTGTTAAGAAAGGGAAATGGCAGCTATCTCACTGAAGATGAATCTGCAATGTATTATAATTTCAAAGAGTCAGGGATAAGTCAGGGGAGTTCAATTCTAGTTCCAGCTGATCCACTGGGCAAGCTATGGTAACGACGATTTATCAAATGTGTGCTTTCTTTCCATTCGAAAGAGTTAAACCTAGACAAGGTTTCTTTTTCTAAACAAACAAACAAACAAAAAAGATAAACAAAAAAAGATATTTTGTTTATTCATGGTGAGGGGATGGGAGAGCACACCAGTGCCAGGGTCTCCTGCCACTGCATGCACACTCTAGATGCATGTACCACTTTGTGTATCTGGCTTTTATGAGGGCACTGGGGATTTGAACCTGGACTGTACTCAGGCCATTAGACTTGGCAAGCAAGTGGCTTTAACAGCTGAGCCATTTCTCCAACCAAAGGTAATTGGTGTATTTCTCTCTCTCTCTCTCTCTCTCTCTCTCTCTATATATATATATATATATATATATATATATATATATATATATATATATATATATATATATATATATATATATATGTGTGTGTGTGTGTGTGTGTGTGTGTGTTGAAGCATTGTCTCACTAAAGCTCAAGTTGACCTGGAACTCACTGGCCTTGAACTCACAGAGATCCTGCTACCTCAGTAGGTTTCTGCTAGCTTTCTGAGTCTCCATATGAAGTCTGTGGTTTGAACCAGCTGCCTGGGCTCCAGAAGAGCACATCACTGATGCCAGGGTGCACAGGGCCCTTCACTGCTTCCCAGACCTTGGTGGCCAATCAGCAACATTCTTGGAGTTTGCTTTCCCAAGGTGCAGCCTTGGCAAATGTGTGGCTTCAGGCTTTATAGCCCACATTCTCTCCCACCCTCTGTGCCAGCCTGGACTCTGCTCTGCTCAGCTTCTGGCTTGACAGTCAGTCCTCTGACCATGGTGTTCTCATCTCGGTCATGAGCCATCCTCTACGCTGCACCAGTCTCTTAAGTACCCATGCTGTTTCCTGTGGGTCAGAGCATCCTTTGGGAACCAGGAGAGGGCTCAGACAGACACACAAGGACACAGAAAACTTGAAACAGGAGGGGAAGAAGATGGCTTGAAGGTTGGTGACTGGAAGCTGACACCATTATAATTTTTGTAATTATATAAAGCCACAGAAGGGAAATAAAATGTCTTCAGTCAGTTCTAAGGACCCCCTACAGGTTCTGACATGTTGTCTTAGCAACATGTCTCTTGTTCTGTTCTTTGCACAGAATTTTCTTTTTTAAAAAATATTTTTATTTATTCATTTTCAAGCAGAGACAGAGAGGAGAGAGAGAGAGAGAGAGAGAGAGAGAGAGAGAGAGAGAGAGAGAGAGCACACCAGGGCCACCTCCTTGTGGGTCTGGCTTATGTGGGTCCCAGGGAATTGAACCAGCCTTAGGCACTGGAGGCAAATGCCTTAACCACTGAGACATCTCTCCAGCCCTGCACAGAATTTTCTTTGGCTGTATTTAGTCATTGGAATAGCCATCTCTGTGATGGAATTTGTAGAACCACATTGTACATGTTCTAGAAGATGACCACACTCTCCTTAATGTTAGACACCACCTGCATTTTCATTTATTTAAAGTCTCTGGGAGTCAATATGACAGTATTTTCTTCAATAAAGTTATCTTTATTGGGGCTGGAGAGATAGCTCAGTGGTTAAGGCACTTGCCTGCAAAACCTAACAACCCAAGTTTGATTCCCCAGAACCCATGTAAAGCCAGATGCACAAAGTGGCATGTGCATCGGAGTTCATTTGCAGCAGCTGGAGGCCCTGGGGTGTCCATTCCCTTTGTGTCTCTCTATCTGTTTCTTTCTGCTTTCAAATAAATATATTTTAAAATTACCTTTATTGTTTACTTCTAAGTGTAAGTGAATAATCATGATCATTTAAAATAGTTCAAATAATGCACAAAAGGTCAAGGAAAACACAAAAATTATTCAAAACCCTGTGTAATGCTATAAACATTTTAAACTACCTCACTGACTTATAAATCTGTTTTTAACCAGATGTACAAGTCAGGAAGTAAGTCTGACTGTCACAAAGTTGGTTAGGTGCCAATATCAAACATTACTGTCATCTTTAGATTGAGGGGATTTTTTCAAGTTATCATGACAAAGGTTCTCCTTGCCTATGATTATTTGCAATTGAGTGGCATGTTCATATACAAAGACTCAAGTTTTAAAAGTCATATAATACATTGAGACTTCAAGGTGACATCCTGAAAATTAACATAATTATAAAATGAGTAATGCACTCATTTAATTAATGAAGTATAATGAAAAAAAGGCCAGCAGCTGGCTTAATGTGAAGATGATACATTTGGGCATCTGAAAGCCACAGGACACAGTGCTGGAAGTAATTTGAACTTGTTGTTGCAGACAAAATAGAAACAATATTCAATAAGAAAAGCTCTATTATGATGACTTTATAAATGGCGTCAGTGACTTATTTCTAGTTCTTTTCATTTTCTTTCCAAAACTCATGAACTCTGTGCTGAAATTGTGCATTTTTTTCAGCATCTTCAAAAAAATGAAACAGATTCAGAGATTTTTTTTCCTTCTTGAGATTTTAACCTTTACTTCATCCTCTACCAGAGAACTCTTTCTTCACGACGCAGCATCTTCTGTCCCACTAGCTACTTTCCACATGGGCTATTTCAGATCTTGACCTCTCCTCAGAAAGTCCATTCCTTTTCATAACTTGTGGGAAGTGATTATGATCAAACTATATTATGTACATGTATTTGTAAATAAAAGAAAGAAAGGTATTTTTTTCTTTTTCCCCAAATTCTACAGCCTTAGTTTCCAAAATTCCATCAACACCATATAATTGATGAACTTCAAACTTACTCCACTCCTTGGTGAGTACCAATCTGCCTGTAGATTCAGCATAAGTGGACAATACCATAAACAAACACACAAAATGCCAGGCCACCCATGTGCCCAGATGAGATGGAAGCATGCTTTACTGAGCCACCACACTTGAAGTTCTTTGATGGCAGACTTTGCATCCCCCAGTGCCTGGCAGAATGTCAGTCATAGGAGTGACCCAGCAGAGAGCAAACTTATGTGCCCTGGAAATCTGTGCAGGGGAACATGTGTTCTGGTACCTTTGTGGTTCTTTTTCTTAACTGGTGTGGTAGTTTGAATGCATGGCCCCCACAGACTCAGTTATTTAAAAGATATTTATTTACTTATTTTTACTTATTTGCAAGGAGAGAGAGAAAGAGAGAGAGAGAGAGAGAGAGAGAGAGAGAGAGAGAGAGAGAGAGAGAGAGAGAGAGAGAGAATATGGGTACTCCAGGGCCTCCAGCTGCTGCAAATAGACTGCATATGCCACTTTGTGCATCTGGCTTTAAGTAGGTACTGAGGAAACAAACTCTAGTTGTTGGGTTTTGCAGGCAAGTACCTTAACCACTGGGCCACCTGTCCAGCCTGATTCAAGTTATTTTTATTAAATTTCCTACTTCAGCCCTTAGCATGCAGATCCCTGCTCCAAGGGCTCCTGTCACTTGGGGGTGGATATTGAAGTGCAGCCCTAATGTGTGTTTGAGGGAAGATCTGAGTCCAGCCCTACTGGGTGTGTTCAGAGCAGTTGGAGTTCTGGGTGTTGGTGTTTGCTTGCTGCAGCTGTTTCTGTCTGCTTGGATCTATGGACGTAAGCAGCTTCTTCCTCCATTGATGGAGTTTCCTCTGGATGTTGTAAGCCCAAAATAAACCCCTTCCTTCCACAAGCTGAGTCTGTCCTAGCAAGGAGGAGCTGACTGCAACAAATGGAATTTGCCTTTTGGACAAATCATTTCAAAAACTACAGGTATCGGTTTTTCTGATTTAGGCTTTTGCCAGAATTGGTGAAAAAATATTTTTACAAAATAAGTACAAATTCTCTCTGAAAGCACAATTGCCTAATTTTAAAAGAGGCTTATATTACTAATTCTATTCCTTTCCAGCGAAGAAAGCTTTGATAACTGCAGTGGTTTGAATACAGACTGTCTCCAATGGACTCGTGTATTTAAATACTTAATCCTTGATTGGTAACACTATGTGGGAAGGCTGTGGAACCTTTAGGAGGTGGAGTCTTGCTGGACTGTGTCACTGGTGGTGAACTGTGAAGTGTTACAATCCAGCCCCGCTGGCTCTCTCTCTTCTTTGGCCCTGGTGATATAGACTTCCCGCTCAGGCCATGCCTTCCCCAGCGTGATGATGAAATTCCCTCTCAAAACTGTAAGCAGAAATAAACCCTTCCTCCCTTAGGCTGATTTTTATTAGGTATATTTGTCCCAGCAATGAGAAGTTGACTCTGTTACTAAGTGAATCAATCAGGTCAAGTATCACATTACTGATGAACTTGAAAACTTCACAAGTTAGGAAACACAAAATCAACAATAGCCAATGAGAGGTCTCTCTGAAGTGTTATCTGACCTCTCTTATTAGCCACTTCCTTTAAAAATCTTTTAAAAAAAACATATAACTCACATTCTATAAAAGTCACCCTCTTGAGTTTCAGATTTCAGCATATTCATAGAATTGTTCTATCATCAGCACTAAGCCTAGAATTTTTCCATTATTCCCCAAATTAACTAACTCCCTGCCTCCAACTCCTCGTTGAGCTCTAATCTGCCATCATTTCCTGCTTACCTCTCTCTAGTTCCTCCTGCCAGGGGCCTCAGGCAGGCAGTGACCAATAGTATTATATCCCCTGGAGACTTCTGTCTCTATGTTCTTTTCCTCTCTCTTCCACCTTCAGTAAATGCTATTGCCCAAGCTCAGGAACCCCAAGAAAGTTGTAGTAGGCGAGTTGCTCTTTGTCATACAAGGAAAGGATATGTGTAAGATGACTGGATGTGATTCATTTATGAACACTTGGATCAGGCATGGCCTTTCTTGAAGTAGCATACGGTGCCATATGAGATTGCTGCTTTCTTTTAAAAGTAAAATAGCGTGGCAATTACTCTCCGAGTTAAACAAAGTCATCTGTCATTGAAGTTCAAGATGGAGTCTAAATGCATTGGTGTAACACAACACTTAGTCTGCTAATGAGTGCTGACAGTGGGCATTTAGTCTGGAAATGAGGAGCGAGATTCATTAGAATGAGTGGGAAAAAAAGCCACATCACCTTTGTAGTTTACGTAGCACACCTAGCTGTCTTGTTCTGGCCAACATAAGCAGTCTCACTGAACACTAACTTCAGATGTGACCTTGACATAGATTAAGATGACAGGTCTCCTTTCATAATGTCTGAACATGGATCAATTCACATGAACATGCTCAAATATTTCCTTATCCTGGAATGAATGTTCTTGCTTAGCAATCCCAGCATTAATTTACCTTCTTACCTAGATAAGATTTAAGTTGTCAGATCACAAAGTTTACTTAAGCATCTGATTCAAAATAAAATCCAGCTTCCTTGAGTCCTCCTCAAAATCACATAATGCAAGCCAACATTCTACCATAAATCCTTCCTACCACCTCTTACTGAAATACTCCATGCTTCTTCCTCATTGCAAAGAGAATAGACTCAATTTGCTCATTGACATATGTTCCTTGGCTATCTTTGGTGGAAGGATATATTAGTTACTTTTGAGTCATTGTGACCAAAATACCTGACAGAAACATCCTAAGGAAAGAAAAGTTTATTTTGACTCATGGCTTCAGAAGGCTACAGTTCATCATGGTGAGGAAGACATCAACTGAGCAGCTCTGTCTGTGTCTATAGGAGTGTGAGGTAGAGCTGCTCTTCACATAGTGACCAGGGAGCAGAGAGCTAGATAGAAGCCAGGGTTGGGGTATCTTCAAAGGCCTACCCCTACTGAGAAACTTCTTCCAGCTAAGGTACTGTTGTAGTCAGCTCTACATTGCTGGAATGAACATCCAAACCAGGCACAGTTTACAGGATGAAGGGTTCATTTCAGTTTACAGATTCAAGGGAAAGTTCCATTAATAGCAGAAGAAATGAGCTCCCATTCACATACATCTAAGCAGAGACACCACCAAACAGCCATCACCACAATCAAGCATAAAACTGGCTACAAATAGCAGGGACCCAGGCAGAGCTCAGACTGTTCTGCATATCTTTAGGCTAGAATCAGATCCACCCCAAAACACACCTTAGGTCTGGACCCCATGATCTGTCCCCAGTGACACCTCTTCCAGTCAAGTGTCTGGAAATTCAAGTTGTTCTGAGTCTATTGGGGGCAAACATTCAAACTACCACAGGTCCTAAAGACCTCACAGCCTTCAAAATAGTTGGGAACCAAGCATTCAAGGCAAGAGTCTATGGGGAACATTCCAGGTTCAAATTATAACAGAGGACATTGGCAGGGGAGCAAGCAACCTTCTCCAAGAGTGATTTCAAGGGAATAGGAAAGGCCTTTGCTTGAAATAGTTGCACATACATACCTGCCACAGGTAATACCCGAAATTCCATTATTAAAATGCCGTTTCTTCAGGTCAACATGTTATCACCCATTGAAGTAGAATTTTTTTTAGAGAAATTACCCTTTAAGCACTTTGAGTAACCTATCTTCAATTTTATTTATTCCCTAACTTTTCTCACATCATAGGACTTTTAAAAAATATTTCATTTATTTCTAAGGAGAGAGGAAGAGGGCAAGAGAGAACGGGCACACCACAGCCTCTAGCCTCTGCAAACAAACTCCAGATGAAAGCACCATTTTGTGCATCTGGCTTTACATGGGTGCTGGAGAATTGAACCTGGGTCATTAGGCTTTCCAGGAAAGTGCCTTAACTGCTGAGGCATTGCTCCATTTTAAGTGTCAGAGAAAGGAACGTTGGCTTCCCTGACTGGGAATCAAACCCAGGTCACAGTGGTGAGTGCTGAATCTAACCACTAGACCACTCGCTTTTGGACATAGGACCATCATCCTGTGGTCCCTGACATTATAGATTCTTTAAAGCATGATGATATTTCTTTTAAATGTATATTTATGAGCTTTAGCTTTTTTCTAGTATGAGTTCTAGTAATAGAGTAAATAATATTTCCTAAACATCAGTTATTTGCAAATAATTATAACTCTTACAGCATGCATGAACTAACAACACTGATGCCCATATATATGTTCTTTTTTTTTTTAATTTTATTTATTCATTTTCAAGGAGATGAGAGAGAGAGAGAGAGAGAGAGAGAGAGAGAGAGAGAGAGAGAGAGAGAGAGAGAGAGCACACCAGAGCCACCACCAGTGGTTTATGTGGGTCCTGGGGAATTGAACCCGGGGCCTTAGGCACTGGAGGCAAGTGCCTTAACCTCTGAGCCATCTCTCCAGCCCCATATATATGTTCTTAGTAACAACTCATTTTTAAAATTTGAGATGATCTGGGATTTGGGCTCAGTGATAAAGCTTAAAAAAAGCAATTACAATCATGTGACTTTTACTTCTTAATAATATCCAGGAAATCCCAGGCAAGATATTGCTAGTTATTGCTTTTATTAATACACAAGATATATTTTGAATATTAAAATACATGTAAAGCCACCTTTGGTGGTGCACATCTGTAATCTCAACACTCAGGAGGAAGGGACTAGAGGATTATTTCAAGCTTGAGGCCAGCCTGAGCTACACAGTGAGTTCCTGACCAGTCAGGACTACACAGCAAGATACTGTCTCCAAAACAAAACAAAACACCACCCTTGTGGTAGCCAGTTATGCTTGAACAACATGAAACAAGCTGATCCCTCAATATTTTCTTAGCTTCTATGTTCTGGGCTTCTCGGATTACAAATTAGAGGCATAAAACCTGTCTCCTAAAGGTTATCTGTCCCCCTAAGCATCAAGAGTCAAGGTTAACATGAACCAAAAGAAGCACAGGTTGTTACATATCTGTTTTAAAATAAAATTAAATTATTTATATGCTCTTACACACACACACTGGGGGTTGGACCCTTAGGTATGTTAGCAAATACTATCACTGTGCTAAACCCCCAGCACTTACATGGATTTAGTAAAAATAATCACATTGGAACTCCTAAAGGCTGAAGTTTGAGGTTAGATGAACTTTATGTTGGCAAAATCTTCAGATTTCTTGATACTTGGAAACAAAATTTAAAATGTTTCCAAATTTTGTTGTTTGAGAAGTGGATTTGTACTGAACAATCTGGTAGAGAAGAAAAGATCTCAGATATTATACACCTTCTTCTTTTATTACACCAGGCAAAGGACCTCTGAGCCCTTTCTATTCACAGATTACTGGTAGACATTGGTAAGGCCTGGGAACTTGTGAGAAATGGAGGCTCTAACAGCAGCCCTGTGAGTTGAAATGAGCACTTTTCCTGGCCCTGGCCCTGGCCCTGAGAGATTTGTGTGCATGTTAAAGTCTGAGGAGCAGTGCTACAAGCTACGGAATCCTACCTTCTGTAGCCAGGGCTTATTTCAAAAATCATACTGCACAGACATATCCCAGGGCAAGGGACTAGAGGTTTCTGATTAAACACATAAGATCTCACGTGTTTCCCCTTCACCTTCTTTGAGGGACACCACATTACACAGGACGCTTAGGAAGTGAAAGTTTATTTGATTTAGTGAAAAAAAAAATATCAGCCTACACTAAAATCAAAACCCCAAAACATTACTTGTGATCCTTTAGCGGATAGATAAGACACTGTGAACAAGGTAACAATACACAGTGGTTATCTTCCTCCTTCTTCTCACCAACTCTCAGCATCATCTCAGCCTAGGAACTTTGAAACTTGCTGGCCCAGAACCCCCCTCGCACCCCCCCTTCCCTGTGGGGTAAAATTGCATCCAAATAACACCTGAAAGGCAGAAGCCTTATAAAGAATTTTTTCACGTGAAAAAGAAAATTTTCATGTTACATTTCTTTGAGGAAGCATTTTCCTTGGGAAGCACTGCCCAGAGGGCTCCTAACTTAGAGCTCACAGGATCCTTGTTTCCGCCTTCATTTTGTCAGGATTCAGTGAACATTCATGGAATGAATGAAATCACTTCCTGCCAGGGGCAGAAAACCTTTTTCCTCTTTGAAGCGCCCTTGCAGAAATGCTGGATTTTTGCCAAGGGGTATTTGATATCACATTTTATGCCATCCTAGCCACTAAATAAAATCAAAAGCATTTAAAATTTTTTTCCAATGACTAAGCAGAAATTGGTTATAAAGCAGACTCAGTACACATGAAAACAACATAAAAAGTCTGAATGCTCCTAACCATGGAAATTGTTCCATGAGCCATAATCTCATATTTAGATCTAAGATAAAATTACTTGGTCTTTCATTCCTACCCCCAGGTTTCCATTCTGAACTGAAACACTCCAGGTCCCCATGTTCCCACCATTTTGTGCCTGTCGCATTTCATCAGCAGATTAAAAACGTTTTCCAACTATCTTCTCAATATTTGATGGCAGGGATGAAGAAATATTTTTAAAATTTATTTATTTATTTGAGGGAGTGAGAGAGAGAGAATATGGGTGTGCCAGGACCTCTTGCCAAATGAACAGAGGTAGGTGCTGCTTTTGTGCATCTGGGATTTTATGTGGATACTGTGGAATTCAACCTGCAGGCTTTGCAAGCATGCACCTTTAACCATTAAATTATACCCCAGCCCATGGGTTGAGGACATATTATTGGAACATAATCTCATGTAATTATGTATCATAAAGGATGTTGATAAATCTATATACACAACGATATGATCATTTGTTTGCACTTACAGAAACTTCAACATGTACATTTTGACAAGCACATCTCAAGCTCTCTATATTGATGCTTTAGTTTTCTCCTGGTACTTTCTAGCAAGGAGGAAGAATGAAACCGGGCTGTCATCCCACATGACCCTGTTCTATGCCGGGCACATGCTTAGAGCTTGTTAAGAAATAAAGACAGATTTGATAACTACATCAAAATACATTAGAAATGAATCTATTGTATGTTTGATATTGCTTTGGACTTTAAGTGTCTAAGGCAGAAATTCTAATTAGTGGTTTTCCATCCAGTCTATATAGTAGAATTACTGGCAATGGGGTCTGGAAGGAAATCAGTGAGAAAACCGGACAGGACATCAGCATTGTGGGAGAAGAAAGAGGACGATGATCCTACACAGCTAGTAACCGACTTCTGCTATGCAACTATCTAACTCTCCTTTATTAATACCAATCAGCTGCCCTTTAAAATATGCCCTCTAGGATACAAGAAGCTATGGTGAGACTGAGTTCTTAGGCATTAGATGAAGTAGTTATGATGGAGGCATAGTATTGTGTGTCTATGTGTTTGTATGTCTAAATTACATTTAAATATCGTATTTCTATAAAGAAGTCCTTTGAATAGCTTGTGATACCTGTATCTATGTCGAACACCTAAATGTTATGGTATATGCTATACAGAATGTATTACATTGTGTTCTCTCTATCATTTATCTATCTATCTATCTATCTATCTATCTATCTATCTATCTATCTATCTATCTATCTATCTATCTATCTGTCTGTCTACCTAATCTATCTATAACCTCAGGTTGGCCTCAAACTTGCCCTGTAGTCAAAGATGACCTTGAACTTCTGATTTTCCTGTGTCTACCTCCTGAGTTCTGGAATTATAGACATGTGCCACTAATATTGGTTTATGTGGTGCTGGAGATAGAGCCCATTGTTTTGTGCAACAAGCATTCTACTAACTGAACTATGCCCCCAGCCTACATTGCATTCTTACCACAGAATTAACTCACTAAAATATTATCTTTCATTATATAGATTTAGATATGTTGGGAATCATATTGTTTCATGAAGCCTATAATACTCTGAAAGACATGCCTGGTATCTTTGGTGATTGATCTCTTTCTCAAATGTCAGTATGGTAAAGAAAGCCTCACCATTTTACATGAGTCTGTGGCTCTGTGGGGTATTCTAGGAGGAAAGCACCTACCATGGCTCCAATTGTTGCAAGGGTAATTAGTGTTCCCAGGTGTTTCACCTGGGAAGATTCCAGCTCAAATGAAAGTGATCACTATTCTTTAGAGGGACATATAGAGCAAACCCTGGGGCTTTTGACCTACACTTAGGGTTATAAAGCCATGTGTAGTTGCCATATATAGATATTTTATTTATTTATTTGTAAGCAGAAAACAGACAGAGAGGGATGGGGAGATAGACATGCCAGGGCCTCTGTCACTACAAAAGAACCCTCTAAATGTATGTGCTGCTTTGTGTATCTTGCTTCATTCACATGGTTCCTGGGGAATTGAACCCAGGCCTGAAGGCTTTGCAAGCAAGCACCTTTAAACACTGAAAAATCTTCCTAGACCCATTTTCCCTATATTAAAAAAATTTAAGAAACTGAAATTGATAAAGGAAAGTGGATTTATTTACAAAAGTTTGGCTAAAGAGGAGGACAATCTAATTTTTTCCCAACTGTGCCTGTGGCCATCTTACCATCTGTAGAAAGCTATGGGACAAAGATTAGAGCATGCATAAATTTAATTATGAGCTAAACTAATCAGTCCTTTACTAGGGGAAGGGGACTTGGGCCAGGCTGGGCCTGAGACATTTTGTTAAAGCAGTAGGTCAGCTCATTTCAACTGTAGTCTAATCAACTTTTCTTTGCTCCTTCTGTGATTTTGCAAAAGCTTTCGTCTTACTGTTTCAGCATTCCCCAGACTTTCAGTTCCTTATTATCAACAAGCTCTTGGCCCCAATTACTATTTAAGTACTAGAGAATAATTGTGATTAAGAAAATTCTATAGGGTGACAACCACATTGTCTTCATTTTTTCCTGAGTCAAAAACTTCCCTGGGGTTTTGTTTTATGAAAGATTGACTACTTGATCCACAGTTTGATATACTTTTTCTCCTTCATAGTCCCTATTTTCCAGTTTCTTTACTGAAAGAAAACATTTGCATTCACCCAGGGAAATGTGTTTGAGAATTAAAATTGGACACCAGAGGGGATGCTAGTGGTTTGCCAGGACTACAGTAACAAAATACTATGAGCTGGGTGGCTAAAGCAAGAAAATGTGCTCTTTCAGTGTCCTGGAGGCCAGAAGGCCAAGATTTGTGGGAGACTGTCTGAGTCTCTCCTCCAGCTTCTGGATGTGGAGGGGCAGTCGCTCATGCTCTTTGCCTTGTCAAAGTACCACTCTGATCCTTGTTTTTTATCCCCCACTGTAGCTCTCTCTCCCTCATTCTCTTTCTCCCTCATAAGTAAGAACACCTATCATGTTGGATTAGAGTCTATCCTAAAGACTTCATTTTAACTTGGTTACCCATGGAATGACCCTGTTGATTACATCCTGAGGTGCTGGATTTGGGACTTTGAATTTGGGACTATTCAACCTGTCAGAGGAGATAATTTGTTTTCTGCCATATATATGCGGCATGGAGCTATCCATCTATGTCTTGCTACCTCAACAGCTGGCTTGGCTTCACAGTTTGCAGTCCCACCCAGGTCATTTGATTTTGACCTCATTCATTGTGTTGGTCTCACAGGGTATCATCTTCCTCTGGAGGAAATAGTCACTGGTAGAGGGAGAGGGGGAATAGCTGCTTGGTTTAAAGAACCTGCCCATCATGCCAAAGGAGAACAAAACCTCACTTGCATTCCATAACATTCTCCTGTCTCTTCTCATTCTTCCCCATTCCCTGCTTCCCACACTTTCTCCAAAGCTATCACTCCATCTGGCATTTTTTTTGGTGACCCTTCTCAGAAATCACTTGGGTTTAAGTCACTACCTGCTGCTTTGCAGAAAACCAAACCAAACTACTAATCTATGTCTCTTTCTCAAACATCCTGGATGCTGGGCCACCCTCCTGTGAGATCTTTGTACCTTTCAGCAGCCACATGCAGGAAGACAATCATGACCCAGAAATGAGTGATGGGCTTTATCTGCTAGTGATGATGTCAATGGGATGATCTGAAATGTCACGTCTGGGGGAATGTTCCGCAGCGAGGCAGCAAATAAATGAAAGCATCGATGTAGCCACCCAGAAAAGAAAACCACTGGAAGTTTTGGTTCATTTCTCCATCCACCCCTGATGTATCTTGCTTGACTCTTAGCTACAGAGAACAAACCTGAAGCCATGACTCAGACTAGGGGCAAAGCTGTGAGCAAGGCGGTTGTTTCTGCGGTTCTTTTGATTCTGTTTTCTTTTACCTCTAGTACTTTACTCACAAGTAAACTCTTTACAGCCATTGTTTTCTCTTGATTCTCTGATGTCAATCAAAATAAAAGGTAATTTTGGCACAGAGTAAACTACCCATAGCTTACCAGAAATCATCTCCCCATACATGTGGGCATTAGATCTCTCAAAAACATCATTAAAAGGAATATTCTAGAGCCAGGTTTGGTGGCATATTCCTCTAATCCCACTACGTGGGAGGCAAAGGTAGAAAGATAGCTGTGAGTCTGAGGCCATCCTGAGACTACCTAGTGAATTCCCAGGTCAGCCTGGGCTAGAGCAAACCTCTACCTGGAACATCCCACTCCGGGGGGGGGGGGAAGATTCTAGAGACTGAGAGGAGACCACAGTGGGAAACCACACTGAGTTTGAGAAGATTCTGGCAAAGAATATAACCCAATGGGCATGGCTGGAGGGATACCTACTATGGAATGACTCCTTAGTCCCCCTGAAGTCAATGATTGCCTTTGTAAATTGTCAAACAACGAAATAACTCCTATATAAAGGTGGACATTGAGAGGGATGGGAGGAATTCTACCATGTTTGCCTCTACAGGTCCTCTGGAGCTAAGTTCTCCTGCCCCTTTCAGCAGACATTGGTCAATATAATCCTGATTCTAAGGGATAATCAAAGCCAGGAAAAGGAAGGCTGCTTATGGAAATGTCTCTCCATGCAGATGACTTCTTCCTCAGGTGCAGCTGAGGCAGGTAACCCACTGATCTCAGTGGGAGGCTGGTCTCGGGCTTTGCACTCCAACCCAAGCCTTCTACAGTGCATTTAGGAGCACACACTTCTTCCCAACTTCACAAGGAGACCTCACCATTGTTCAAGTATAGAGTTAAGGAACAAAGGAAAGTTTCTTGTATGATGACAGCTCACTCTAACGTCTCCTTTCTCCCCAGGCTGTAGCTGTTCTTGCAGTGCGCTGGGATTGTGTCAGGGCTTTTTATTCTCTCCAAATGAAAGGAAGGCAAGGACGAGTCTTTCATTTCTTCTCTATGCAAAGAAGTTCCACAATACTAAGCAGATAAAAGATGCTCAAAAGAGGCTTTATTAACTGGATATCCACCCTGGTTCTGCAGTATAACTTGAATGATGTTTAAGACAACCAGAAAAGCTGGATTTTAAAAAGTCCATATGTTTACAATCATCAGAGAATTGCAGAGGCAGATAGAAATTGGGGGCAAAGTCCTGGAAAGCAAGAAAATGTATTGAGGTGAACCAGATTGGGGGTCATGTCTCGAATTCCAAGGCATTTGGTGATTCTCTGGAGGAATGGCATTGAGGGCTGAGGATATGATGGGAAAGCGATGGCTGAGTGATAAACTGAATGGAGTTTCCAGTGGTCTACCTGAGTTGAAGACATACAAACTAGAGCCTCAGGGTTCCTAAGGAGAAGTGGGAAAGACCTTGGACTTTCGGGTGACATAGTATGAACAAGGGAGACCCAAAAAAAGTTCTGTCCTCAGTCAGATGGAAACCTAGCTTTTCATGAGCTCAATTCGAGGTTACATTAAACACTAGTCTCTAGCTGGGTGTGGTGGAGCACACCTTTAATCCCAGCAATCAGGAGGCTGTGGCAGGAGGATCACTGTGAGTTTGAGGCCAGCCTAAGCTAGAGTGAGACCCTGCCTCAAGAAAACAAAAAATGCAAAATAAAATGAAATGCCTAGTGTCCCTAGTGTCACTGCCCTCCAGAAGCAAAGGTAAGGAGGAAGGTATCATCCCCCAGAACTTGTTTCCTTTTATCCCATCATTCGTGGGGCTCACCTTTGCATAGCTTTCCCACCTTCAGTATTTCAGACCTCCTGAGAGATGTGGACAAGTCACAGCCTCCGGGGCTGTTCTCTCATTCACAGACCTGGTTTCTCCCACCTTGAAATTCTTTGCGAATGGATCTAGCCTTCACCTTACATTAGCTATGCTGCTTCCTGTTTGAGGCACTTCCTGTTCACCCTGCCAGTGAGAAAGAGATTTCTTTCCTGTGACTTTGGGGATGTCTGAAGAGAGGACACATAGTCACCACCTGGACTGACGCTTGGCTCTGAAGGGCAACCGCAGTAGCAGGAGCAAAACCTTTCTGCAGATTATTGGGTGGTGCCATTTTCCTCTTCTCTCAAGGGTTCTTTCTGAGTCAGAAGCCACAGGACTCTTCTCTCTAAACTCTTTTGCCTTGGTTTTAATTCTGCCTTCCTGGGCATTTTTTGAGAAACCTCCTGTTAACCAGCGAAAGAGTTAATAAACTCCAGGAAGGAGAAAGAAAGAGCTTCCACCCTGCTCAACTGTGTCCCCTTTAAGAGAGACTAGGGGCTAGGCTAGGTGGTGGTGCACACCTTTAATCCCAGCACTCAGGAGGCAGAGGTAGGAGAATCGATGTGAGTTTAAGGCCAGCCTGAGACTCCAGTGAATTCCAGGTCAGCCTGAGCTAGAGTGAGACCCTACCTCGAAAAACCAAGAGAGAGAGAGAGAGAGAGAGAGAGAGAGAGAGAGAGAGAGAGAGAGAGAGAGAGAGAGAGAGAGAGGAGGAGAAA
>PVHP010011665.1:0-44679 GCA_004024765.1 Zapus hudsonius
GACATGCATGTACTCCCAGTACTGGAAAAGCAGGGACAGCCAGATCCCTAGGGCTTAGGGCTAGCTAGACTAGACAAATCAGTGAGCTCTAAGTTCAATGAGAGATCCTGCCTCAAAGAATCAGGTGGAGAGAGATTGATAAGGTCACACAACATTGACATTTGGGCTCCACACACACATTCATGAGCAGCCCCCCCCCCCAACATAGCTGCTCACACATATATAAACTCACACATACCAAAAAAGGTATTATCATTTGTCTTTCTAATTTCATGAGATCAGAATATCTTAACTGGTTCTGTATTCTATCCAAAGCCCACCCATCCCATAAACATCAGAAAGTCACTCAGGTCCTACTACCCTGGAACACATGAACAGACTGAGTCATTTGAGGTTTAGAAGAGCCTGAAGGTTTACTAACATCCGGAGACAGGTAAAAGTGGACAGCTGGGAGAAATGATATTGACTGTCTTTATCTTTGCCTTTGAAAATTTTAACTTTATTCTCTCAATCTCTTGAATTGGATCATAGCCTCTGGTTCTACTTGATGAACCTGCTGTTTCTCCCTAAAACCAGTTCATTCTTAGTGAATATCTCCTTGCTGGTCCTCTCTATTTGTGTGATTAAGCTAGAGTTGAGATTTAGGATTTCTGCCCTTGCTCATATCTGATACTGCTATGTGACTGATACCAGGTAGATTTAACAAAGTGAGGCCACCCTCCACTGTCTCAGTGGTTGGACTAGTCCTGGCCCACCTCCACAAGGGCACTTGCCAGGTAGAACTGTCCCCCACTCTGTGTTCTTCCGCCCCATTGCTCTGCTCAGCACAACCCACCCAGTGGAAGCAGAGGAAGCACGCAGCTTACAGCCAAGCTTCCTAGGGAGACGAGGCATCTGGCCTTGTCCTTCAAAATCATTTTTCTGTTTCTAGACTCATTGGTTTGTTTTTCTCTACACTGCTTCAGTGGTTTTTAGGACTTGGAGTTTTGAGGCTGTCCATAGTAAGGTTTTAATTCCCATTTGGAGATTTAACTCAGTTCTAAACTCAAGGTCTATTTTGGAGTCAGGCTGATTGTTTCTTCCTTTCAAGAACCATTTGACAGTTTCTTTATATCTTTCAGATTTTGCTGGATTTCTCTAAAGCTTCTGAAATCTTTAAAATATCTTTAATCTCTGCTTTAAAAGCAGGCAAGGCATTCTTTTCTTTTTTATATTTTTTCATGTATAAGTGTTCATATTCATGGGGGTACGTGGGGTGGGGGGTTGCATGCATGTGCCTATAGGCCAAAGGTTGTTGTCAGTGAGGCAGGATGTCTCATGGTAACACAGAGCTCATGGATTTGGCTAGTCTGGCTGGTCATCTTGCTAGGGATGGGGTTCCTGTTTCTGCTGCTGGGATCCCAGAGCAGCCAGAATGCCCATGCAGCATTTACATGAGTACTGGGAATCCAAATTCCCATCCTCACGCTTGCTCGTCAGGTGCTCTATCCACTGACCCATTTCCCAGCCCCTTCTTTTCCTTTTCTGAGAGATCTTGGTGAATGTGAATCATGAGCCTGAAAAGTATCTGTAGTAGTTTGTTTTCAGATAGGAAGTAGAAGACAGCGATGTGCCCCCATGGAGTTTAGAACATGGGCCTCATTCTTGTTCTAAAATCCTTACCAGTATCATTAGAGGTAGACAAATATATAGAACCCGTGAAACCCAAAGACTTATTACATTATAAGGAGAGACCATGCAGAACCTGTGAAACCCAAAGACTTGTTATATTCTAAGGAGAGAATCTATGAGGTCTTGAAGTTTATTGTGATTTTTTTTTCCTGGCTGGTCTTGGTGGTATACCCATTGAAGGGGTCCACCTACCACCAGCAGGAAACACTTGCTGTGATGTAGGGGAGGGAATTAGAGAAAGGTTTAAGATGTTTTGTCTTGTGAAAGATCTGAAAGATGTGGAAAGCTCCCAGAACACATGGATTGGTACCCTGGCTCTGATGTCTTCTATCTTTGTGACCTTAAGAAGGGTATGTGCTCCTTTTGCCCTGCAGTTTTCTGATCTGTCTAATGAGTAATCACTTTTCCTCTCAGGATTGTTGTGGGAGTACCAAGCAGGATACTTGAGTCACACTAAATGCTTAATACCAGTTTCTTTTTTTTCCTCCTCTAGATTATCTTTTTCTGTGTCTCCATTCAGATCTTTTACAAACAGACCTAAGAAGAAGCAAGGACTGTTTCCCCGTTTTAAGAGAGGGAAAGTATGGAAGATCCAAGCTGGGTTTTTCATCATGTTTTCTTTAAAAGTTTTTGGTGGCTGTTCAGTTGGTTTAAGCCAGCAGATACAGTTGAGAAGAGCTGGGGTCTCGAAAATGACAGATTTGTGTAAGAGATAAGAATTAGCTGGTCTCCAAGGCAGCACTGTTCAGAGGTCATTGGAACATGAGAGTTCTTTTTAAAAAATATTTTATTTACTCATTTTCAAGGAGAGAGAGAGAGAGAGAGAGAGAGAGAGAGAGAGAGAGAGAGAGAGAGAGAGCACCAGGGCTACCACCTTGTGGGTCTGGCTTATGTGGGTCCTGGGGAATTGAACCCGGGCCCTTAGGCACTGGAGGCAAGTGCCTTAACCGGTGAGCTATTTCTCCAGCCCTGGATCATGAGAGTTCTAACCTCATTCATGGTTTGATCCATTGATGATTCATACCTGAATCTAAGCTTTTAGGAAATGGGGCCTGGCTGGGGGAAATAGGGCAGTAGCGAGGTGCCTTTGAAGGTGATGTATAGGCAATTTTACATTGTTGGGATAAACATCAAACCAGACACAGTTTAGAGGAGGAAGGGATTTATTTCAAGCTTACAGATGTGGGGCAGTTCCATAATGGTGGAACAAGCTGTCTCTCATTCATGAATTCAAGGATACAGAGAAACCACTGTCAGCCAGTAAGCACCCAAAAAGCAGCAAGCACAAACCGACAGCAAGCTGGCACACCAGAGCTCAGACCTCTCTGAATGCCCTTGAGCTGGAATTTAGATCCTCCCCCAAATATACCCTTGGGCTAGACCCCAGGTTCTATGCCCAGTGACCCCTCCAGCCAGGCAGCTGGAGACCCGAGTTACAAGTAATTTTAACACCTGCGTCAATGGGGGACGTACATTCAAACTACCACAGAAGGATAGATCTTTTCCCTCCTGGCTCTTTCACCCTCTCCTCCAGCTTTTTGGACAAGGAGTTATGAAACTCAGATCAGCCTTAAACTCAATATGTAGCCAAAATGACTTTGAACTTCTGATTCTCCTGCCTTCACATCCTGAGAACTGGGGTTACAGAGGTGTGACACCACACCTAGTTATGCAGTGCTGGAGATTGGAGCCAGGGCTTCATGCATGCTAAGTAAGCCCTCTACCATTGAAGCTGATGCCCCTTCCTTTCTCTGCCCTCTGTCTCATTGCTGCCATGCAGTGAACAGCTCTTCTGCTATGGTGTTCTGCCCTGTCTTAAGCCCAGACCTCAAATAAATCTCTCCTCCCTACTTTTTCTCCATCATTTCGCAGTGATGAAAAGCTGTAACACACTACTTGTGTGAGCCAAGCAAATCGTAACTCACTGGTGTAGCTTACAAATTAAGTTCCTGAAAATTGACAAGACTTCCTAAGTCTGGCAGTCCTGGAGAAGGGCATATGATCTATGTGTTTTCTCCATAGTGGCACTTAAGATATGTATGTGACTGGCATGTCAGGAGCCACTGAAAATTTCTGAATAGCTTTAGGATACACACACACACACACACACACACACACAAACACACACACACACATATGTATTTGCCATGGGAAAGGAAGATGCTGAAGCCTGTACATCATTCATCATTATTGAGGGGTGTACTGGAATCCTGTGGCTCCCCAAAGGTAACTCGCTACAGAGGTGACAATGTGACAGGCACACTGCAGAGTGGCTCTGAGGGCTTTGTATAGGACGGAGCTATGTTCACTGCTGTCCTGACCAGATCCCAGCCTAGGACTTCAGAGTTCCTATGGAGGAAAGAAACACTTTGTTTTTTCCGAGGACATGCTTTTGTGCAGAATGGTGGTTTTGACTTACTATCTCTAACTCTGTGCCCTGGAAGTTTGCCACAGAGGTATAGGCTCTTGTTAGGATAAGGATGTAATTCTCAGCTTGTGAATGGTGAGGTCCTCAGGGGCTGCTATTATATATGTGTGTCCACAAGTGTACTGTCTGTTTTCAAATGTACATAGAGCCTTGGTAATCAGTAATTCAGTAAATTTCTTTTGAAGGGTGCTTTCTAAAATGTGTAGTATCATTTGGCACCCAAATTTCTGTTATTTGAGGATCAAGGAATTTTTTTTTTAATATTCAAAAGAGATCCCCATACTGCAAAAGTGCCCACTCACTTTCCAAATCAGTATTTTGTCTTTGTGTTGTCCTGGGATTTTCTTCCCATGAAATTAACATTTTTGCTTTGGCCATAGTTACATAGACCTGTGTAACAGGTCTTTTTTTTTTCTTCTATAAAATCATCCCAGGAATTAGTTGGAACTTTAGAGCCCACTCCATGTTTTCTTTATGCTTAAATGCTTTATTGTGGGAATGCAACACAACATAAAATCTAACATCTCAGCCATTCCTAAGTGTACATACAGTTCAGTGGTAATGTTTGTTCACGTTGCCATGTAACCATTACCACCATTCATCTCCAGGACTTCTCAGAATGAAACTGTAGTCATGAAATAGTCACTCCCCATCACCCCTTCCCTCCAGCCCCTGACATCCTCCATTCAACCTCTGTCTCTATGACTTTGGGCACCTGCTAATTACAGTCATACACTGTGTCCCTTTTGTCTCTGGCTAATTTCACTTACTGCGGAAGATTCATGCATATTGTAGCATGTGCCAAAATGTCTTTACTTGTTAAGGCTGAGTCTTGTTCTGTCCATGTATGTAGTGCATTTATCCATTTATCCTTCCATGGACTTTTGGGTTGTCTCTACCATGTGGCTATTGTTAATAATCCTGCTAGAAACATGCTCAGACATATTTCTGTTTGAGTCTTTGTATCATGTTATTTTTGATATGGACCCAGAAGTAGAGATGCTGAATAATATGGTAATTTTAGATTTACTTTTTTGCATTTTTCTTTTCTCTTCTCTCTCTTTGCCTCCCCCCCCCCCCCGGGCCCCAATACATACTTTCTTTTTTGGGACAGAGTATTATGTAGCCCAGACTGGCCTTGAACTCTGGATATTCCTCTTTCAGCTTCATATCCAGTGTTGGGATTACATACCACCATGCTGGCTTAGATTTATTTTATTTTTGAGTGATTGCCATGTTGTTTTCTATAGTGGCTGTACCATTTTACATTCCCACCAGCAACTCACAAGAACTCCTATCTCTCCACTTCCTCACCAACGATTGCTTTGTTTTTGTCCTTTAAATTCTATAAGTCACAGAATAGCATTTGACAAGTTGCAAGTGAATGTCCTTAAGTCCTTCAGGGACAGCATGGAGAGGCCCTACCCTGGGCTTTGCCTCCCTCGCTTGTTGCTGTGTCCATGGATTTACTCCCCACTCCTCATCCTCAGCACCTGCCATGCAGCACAGTGGGTGTGAGGGAGATAGCTCATTGATCTCCATGGTCTCTGTGACACACGGTCTTGGGCCTTTGCATATTGATGACAGTCAGTTTCCACCAGACTCCCGCCCTTTCGACATTGAGATCCTTTTATTCACCTCATAATGATTCAGCTCCTCTCTGTGGTGGCTTCTTCATACCTCTCCTTAGGTCAGTTTAATCAGCAATTAACCCCTAATTCTCACTTTGTTCTCCATACCACGAGGGAGGGCATGGCAATAAGCAAGTGACAGTTCTTTCTCCAAACCTTTGTGAAGACCAGCTTGCGGTAATATTGCACAGAGTAATGCCCGTGCTAGAGCAAGTGGGTTTTGAGGTCTCGCTGCCTCCGTGCATAAGCCCCGACCTACCACTTATGATCCATTGACATCATGCTGTACCTCGTTCCTTATTTGAAAATCGGGACAGTCATAGTACCTATCATTTTTGATACTTAGTTGATGTGAGAGATCAATGCTTGGCACATAGAGTTAAGTATCATTACTCACTACTACCATAGACCCTGTTAACTCTGGGAGACTAGAGGGAGGGTTGGTGAATATGTGTTACCTTGCTAATGGATTGGGACCCTGAAGGCACTAGGGCCTTGGGACTTAGTGCTACTCTGCTGGTCTCTTCTGCACCCTGCCGTACCTGCGTAGTGTTCAGCATGTTGGAGGCATTCAGTACTTAGGACAGGACAGAGACATGAGTCAGTTTCCATCCCCTACACCCAAAGTGTGTAGGCTCTGCCGTTCTCCTGACAGACCTGGAGGGATGTTTGCTGCATCCACCCTCTGTCTTATGCTTTCTGGGGGTGGGTGTCAGAATGGGGGGAGCCATAGGAAGGGCAGTGACAGATGGAATGGATAGACGGGCAGTGGCGCATGGGTGTGGGAGAGAACTGCAGTCATCGGTCATTACTCTAAGAGGATATGCCGCATGGCCTGGGACTCAGCCAGCTTTTTGCAAAGTCAAATACAAAAGGAAGAATGCACATGGCTGGTTGGTTGGGTTGCTTGGCTTCTCTGGGGCTATAAAGAGTATGCCCCTGGCCTCCTGTCTGTGGAAGGGGAAGGTCAAACCCTCCAACCTATACTTCACTGCCTCCAATTGTTTATTCAGAAATCTACCACCTACGGAGATTCAATTCAAAGCCAAAAATAAAGAATTCTAACTGTATGCTATTCACTTCCCACCTTGTCCGTGTTCTGTGTCTTAAACACACAGGCCAGTTTGCGTTTTATAAAACCAGAAGATACCACAGGAAGACTTGCCCTTAACAAGGAACCTGGAAAATAGATTTTGCTAAGCTCAAAGGCTGTCTCCCCATCTCTCTGCTGTTATTTCTGCTATTTCTCCATTTAACTTAGCAATGTTCCCTTTCTTCATTTGTTCCATTCCTTGGTAGAAAGTAATTTTATTGTGAGCAGTAATGGCCATCCCTCTTCATGAGCTGGCCAGTAGCTAGAAGGACAAATACTGAATAATTGTCATCAGCATTGCCTCCTAATCACCCCCATTCACCCTTGCTGGGTCCCTTCTTACTGCCACATAGGTACAAATTCATGTCTTGTGGATTTCAAAGGACTTTCCTTTCTAATCCCTGCTTTGCAGGTTAGTTCGGTAAGATACAAGGATGTGTATCATGCAGGTGAAAAAACAAAGGAACTCATGTATGATTTTAAAAATAGAGGCCAGGGAGCTTCAGTGTGCTTTCTTTTTCAGAAATAGATTTTACTAAGTACTGTAACAGAATTGGCAGCAAGAGCTAACGAGAAAGCAAATATCAACATTTAAAATGAAGTGCATGATATAAACGCCATATGGGGTTCTCTCAGCATTGTCACCGCTTTCTTTTGGCTTTCATCCTTTTCCTGATATGCTTCTTTCCTCTGCTGCCCTTTAAAGTCCCCTTTGCCCTTTGATTTCACAGTTCAGTTATCTGTATTTTTCTCCTTCCAACCCTTTGGAGGCTTGGCAACCTCCCCAGGGAAGAAGTAGAAGAAGATCTGTCCATATGGCTGTATAAGTACCTGACACCTGGTTCTGCAAGATACCACTGAAGGAGTTAAGAGTTGATGGGAGTGTTCCCTGCCTAGAAAAGAGGCACACATCGCTTCCTAGATTCTGCTTTTTTAAAAAAGATGATCATGTCTATAGCCATGGGGTGGGGGCTGGAGACACAGTTCTACCACATCTGTAGAAGCCTGATGGGTCCTTTACAGAGAACTCTCTGTTCAGATGGAGCCACGGGTCTTGATTTTGTTGCAGAAAAGAATTTCAGGACAAGCCAGTAGGAAGCAGTTGGAGTTTATAAAAGATTTTACATAGATTGAGACACAGTGCTTAGTAGGATTCAAGAAAAGGTACTACATGTGTGTGTGGGTGTGTGATCTTCAAGAGAGGCATGTTTACATGTCTTAACAGATACCTACATCTGCTCTCAAGAAACATCTCAAGGGGCTATGGAGATGGCACAGTGGTTAAAGGTACCTGTTGGCAAAGCCTACTGGCCCCGGTTTAATTCCCAAACTGCCCACATAAAGCTGGACAGGCATTTGTTTGAGCAGCAAGAGACCCTGGTACACAAACACAGACAGACAGACAGACAGACAGACAGACACACACACACACACACACACACACACACTTGTGAAAAGTTAATAAAAATACACCTCAGAGAGTTAAACTCTCACACACACACCTGTGGAAAGTTATTAAAAAATATACCTCAAAGAGTTAAACTCCCCCTTTTTTTTAAGGAAATGAGATTATAGGGTGGTTCTGATTGGATAGGATTACAATCTGACAAA
Source organism: Zapus hudsonius (assembly GCA_004024765.1). NCBI lineage: Eukaryota > Metazoa > Chordata > Mammalia > Rodentia > Dipodidae > Zapus > Zapus hudsonius. The sequence continues at coordinate 8,435 of PVHP010011665.1, forward strand.
ACCATGGACCACAAGTGTTACACAAGGGGCTCAAGACATGCCTACTACTGTATTTTGTGAGATTCCTTGAAAATTTCAGGTTTATGTCTTGAAAAAGAGAAAGGCCATGTAGCTTGGGCCTCCAGTATAATTCAGTACTATTTTAGCATCCTAATTTGAAACACATCTACATAAAAGGAATTTTGATGGTCTCTACATCAAACATTATGCTCAACTCTCATATGGCAAGAGATCTCACTCAGACCCCATGGTGAAGGGCTCCTTTCCTCACCGTTTCCTTAATGTTCCCTGACTTTCTATTCTGCCTCAATTGCACATCTTTAATTTTTATATTTCTAGAAATGTCTTGAATTCAAATTCTGATTATGGAAGCAGCAGAAGAGCCAGCCAATTTGAGGGGAAGTTCCTGTTGATCAGAAATTTTAACATGTTCATAGTGAACAAGAACCTTGTGTTTGGGGAGAAATCTCTGCTTTCCTGGGTGAATTAAAAGAGCCAGTGTGTTTATACCAAGTGCCCTACACTCTCACTTCAAGGCTTGTGAGATATTTATGATGCCTCACACATCATCTCACCCACTTCATGGTCTCGGTGTCACTTTCTTAGGTCAGAGGCCTCATGACCCCACTGTACCTTGTACCTACCTAGAACAGGATTCATTTCACTCTCCTGGATTTGTGTGCCCAACATCTGCCATCCCCATCGTCCTGTGATGTGTGATGTCATATGCTTCCTGGTCACCAGTGTATTGATCACAGTTAGCACAAAGACTGGAACCCAGAGAGTTTTTTTTCAAAACTTTTTATTGACAACTTTCATACATATAGATAATATAGCAAAATCATAATTCGCTACCAACACCTTCCCATTGCTCCCTCCCCTAAATCCCTTCATTCCAACTAGTCTCTCTTCTATTTTTCTGTCATTTCCCCTTTTCTACTATGCAGGTCTGTGTAGGTAACATTAGTCACTGTGAGGTCATGAATATGAAGGCCACTTTCTGTCTGGAAGACAGTACTGCAAAGCACTCCTCCCCTCCTTTTGGCTGTTACATTCTCTCCTCCAAATCCTCCGCAATGGTTCCTGAGCCTTTGAGGATGTGATAGAGATGTTTCACTTAATGCCAAAGACACCACTGTCACCTTTCAGCACTTTTGTATACTCCCAGTGGTCACTGCTATATGAAGAGAAGCTTCTTAACCAAGAGTGAGAGTGGCATTAATATGTGGGCATAAACATAAGTGTTTAGAGAGCACCTTAGTGGACATAAAACATCCCTTTAACAAGACAACAGTAGTAGATTTTCCCTACCCTTGAGCTTATGACATCTCCAGTCATATGCTTTTGATGAAATTTTCAGTACCAGGCAGTAAGTTCCTCCCATGAAGCATTCCTCAAAAGTCCAATGAGAGAGCAGTAGTTTTCTCCCATAAAAGACATGCCACCATTGCACCAGTTGGTATATTTGGCCTGAGTGGCAATCTGTTAAGCTTGCAGGGTCCACTGGTGGTTAAGACTGTTGATGGGTTTTCTCTCCCAATAAGTTGTATAGCTTTCCCCCACATCCTGACAGCTAGTCAACAGGGAGGAGGTTTCCAGTTCAGCTTGATTTCTCAGTGACCTGCAGCCAACCATCATCTTCAGCAATAGGTTCTTACCATCTAGTTCTGGTTGGCAACCAAGAGCCTCAGCAATAGCCTGCAATGTTTTGGGGGCATCAAGAACCTCCCTGACCAACTCACTGGAAGGTGTCCCACTCCATCACTGAAATTTTGTTGTATCAATCTATGCCTTTTGGGCACAGCGTTATCCACTCCAACAGGGTACTTCTGCCCAAACTGCCTTTTAAAAACATGTATATTATTAGCTAGTGAAGAAGTAGGGGTTTTTTTTTTACACATGGCTTATTGATAATGTTTTTAATTTTGGTTAACCCTCTTCTGATTCTCCCCTCTCCTTTACCCTCCAACCCCACTTAGACTATTTCACCCCCAGGAGTCTTCCCCTCTACTTACATATCTACTGTGCCCTCCCCTTGAGCCCTCCCTTTTCTTCTGTCTCTCATGAGCCCTTTCTAGCTGGTGTATGGTGGGATTCTGGGTGCCCAGTCACTACATGCTGAGAGTGGTCCTTCCAATTGTGACAACCACAAATACCCTGATGGACTTATAAAACAACATTTAAGGTGTGAGATAACCTACATAATTTCACAAGGAAAAACTTCCAGAAAGCCCATGTGTACATTTTGAGAATTCACATAGATGATGCCTATTCTTATGCAAATTGCCATAGCCAAATAGTTAAGCCTTTTCCCTTGGTGTAGCTCCCAAGTTATTAATAATCCATTAGATATTTATTCTGTGCATGTGTGCGCACTCCCACCAGGCTTCTTAATCATGTATATTGAACTAGAATAGATAAAATCTCGAGTTTTCCTTTTTATTGGATGCCAACTTGAGTTTCCTTCATAAAACACTTCACCTTAAGCAGTTATTCTCATAGTTTCTCTAGACGCTAAAATAGAGAAAGATAGTCACAAAAAATTTACCATGTTGGACATTCAGGGCACAAAGATGAAGGAGTCCCCTTTGTGATAAGGAGACGACAGACAGGCAGCAGTTCAGGTTGAGCAATGCCATTGGTAGGGAACCTGCAAAGACCACAGACAGCAAGCAGAGGAAGCCTGGCGGGTAATTCTCCCTGCAGGAGGAAAGGTTGAAATTGTTTTTTGAGGGGTTTGACAATGATTTAAAAGGGCAAAGAAGACAACACATTGCAGATGGAAGGAACAGCCTTTAAAGAAGCGCAGATGCTAAAGGAAAACACAAAGTACTCCCATGAAGCGACATGGAAGAAATGCACATGTTTATTACTAAAGGAAAGAGTACAATGACCAGTGGTGGCCAGGGTTAATAAAAGGGAGGGATGGGTAGGTGGAAAACAGAGGATGTTTAGGGGCATGAAAACATTCTGTGTACCATTAGGTGGGCACATGGCATTATCCTCATCCATCGAATGATGACTCAGCAAATAAGATCACTTGCTACACAAGCATGAGGACCTAACTTTGATCCTTAGAACCTATATAAAAAGCTGGGCATGATCATTCATGCCTGTAACCCCAGAACTGAGGGGGATTGACACTGGAGGGTTGCTGTACCTTCCTGAATAGCCAGTCTAGCCAAAAATCAAAACAAAACAAAAAATAGAACTCCAAGTTCAGTGATAAAGTCTGTCTCAGGGAATTAAGTCAGAAGAGTGATAGAGCAGGACATCTGATGTCTTTCTCTGGCTTCTACCTGCATGCACATGGGCCATATGCACCTTCACATACCAATTCATATACCACCTGTCTCAGTCAGCCACACGTCGCTGGGATGAATCTCCAAACCAAGCACAGTTTATGGGAAGAAAGGATTTATTTGTAGCTCTAGATGCAGGAGAAGTTCCAGAATGCAAAAGAGGCTGCTCCCGTTTCACAGGTCCAAGCAGAGAGAAAAACCCACCACCTACACCACACACACACTAGCAAACAGGCAGGGGGGCAAGGAGAGAATTCTTTCACCTTTATCTAGCCCTAGGATGGGGTCTTGCAATTCTATCCCAGACTTAATGGCTTCCTGAGTCTCTGGAATTTCCTTCCTGCGCTGTCCACACAGGAAAGGATGTTTACTTCTAGCTCCTTTGAGCTTCCTTACATCCTGCCCCCTACTGAGAGGCTGCCTTTCTGTGAACATCCTCAGAGACCCACCCAAGATTATTTGAAAGGTCAAGTTGACAACAAAACTTAACCATTACACCACCCTTACATATACCACACAATTGGGTGTGTATGCGTGCGCACACACAGACACCCCGAAAGAACGTACAACACCACGAGTGATCCGTAATATAAATGATTGTCATTGGATGGCATGATGCGTTCATGCAGCTTCTTAATTTAGTGGATGTACCACTCTGCTGGGAATGTTGATAATGGGAGAGGCTAAGCATAAGTAGGGCAGGGAGAACATGGGGTATCCCTGCATTTCCCTTTCATTTTTGTGAGAAACCTAAAACTGTTCAAAATAAAGTCTTAAAGAATCACGGGCATAGATTCATGAAATGGTGCTAAGCCACAGGCCCCTCCCCAGTGGCTCTACTCACAAGGGGATGCTGCATGTGTACGACAGGAGGTGACCCAGAGGAGCAGGCAAGATGCAGTTACTGAGCCGGAACCAGGCCAGGTCCTCGTGGCTTATGCCTTCACCCTTGGCAAGCATTGTTGCTTTGTGCAGGCTCAGACAGGGCGGATCTCTCTTACTTTAGAAGCATCAGTTCTTTCTCCTAGGTTTCCCTTCAGGACATAATTGTCACCTCTTTCCTTAAAGAGACAGAGTGTACGATTTTCAAGGACGTTGGCTCTTGGGGGAACCACTGTGACATCATATGTACTTTGGCTCTTTCTCCCTTTCCCCCCTGCTTCTCCTTCTCCCCAGGGCTCTCTTCCACCTCTCTCCATTTTTTTCTTAGCGTTCATTACAAAGAAAATCCTTGGGGAATGTAGAGAGGAGTACAAAGGAGAAACTAAAACCATGTCACCCCTTGTGTCCCAAGAGATCCACCATGCATGCGACAATTATGCTTGTGACTTTTTTCTTTTCATCTACACCTAACCCAAGTGCCTGGGGCATCACTATAACACTTGTCTACATATTCCGCTCTCCTCCATCATGTGGAGGCCCTGTCACCATGTTGCCCTTGTCCTGGACTCGGCCCATGCTTTCCCTACCTTAGATCGTCATCTCCTTCTGAATTGCCAAGCCCTGATCTAACCACTGACCTTCCCAGCAAGTCCCAGCTGGTCCACTCTCACTGGTGGCAGACCTTTCTGCCTCAGCAGATGGTGCTCCTTCCCTGCTGGCCTTAGGGATGGCATTGACTTGGCTCCTCCTACAACCCTAGGTTCGGCGGTCATGGTGGGGGAGGGCAACCCTTCTACAAAGCAAGACCATCAGCACTTAACAAGATTTTGTGAGATTCAGGACTACCAGAGAATATTACCCACAGTGGTTACAGTTTTGGCTCTTCTTGGAGCTTAAAATTATGGGCCCATAATCAAGGGGTCCAGCTGACTTGCCTTCATGAGGCTGAACTCAAGTTCTCCTGACCTCTAGGTGAATCTGTTGTAGGTAGGCAGCTTAACTCAAAATGAGAGAAACTAACTACGGCTAATGTAATCAGAAAGGAAAAGCTATTTTTTTCCCTCCAAGGCAGGTTTTAATTGGAAAGAAAAGGGGCTGAGGAGAACAGTATTGATTTCCTGAAACTCAGGCTGCTTGCAGAGAAAACAACAGACATTTTACTGAGCTCTTGGAGGCATCTGGAGATGTTAATTGAGAGGTGGGAATTTTTCTGTTTTTAAAAAAATCTCATGATTTACACAGATGTTCCCATGTAACATACAGATCTGTGGCCAGTTTGATTTAGGAAACATTTTGGCATAATCTGGGACATTCTATACAGGCACATTGTATAGAAAAAGGAACATCTAGAAAAGAGATTTTGGATAGCTGTTGAATCCCTGGATGGCTGGAGCCCTAAACCTAACCCTAACCTGGAAGGTATCCATCCAAGGAGAGTAGCCCAAGTTAAGGCCAAAGAATTGGCCCCAGAAGTCACTGCTGTGTTTGCCCAGCATTGACAGCATAGCTGGTGACCCATGCTGCTGCTGCTGCTGCAAACACCCTATTGGCTCCCCCAAAATGGGGCATAATACTACCATGTCTATTACCAGCCCTGAAGGATGCCATGTGGTCCTCTATTGCTGCCAGTCAGCCTTTCCCCCTGCTGGGAGCTCCTACCTGCTACTGCTCAATTCCTCCTTGATCATTGGCAATGTTCCATATTCTCCAGTTCACTAGGATAGCCTTCACCTTCTGTTCAGGGGAGCAAGGAGGGCCCAGGACTCAAGTCATGGGCTGTGCACAAGAGGAGAATCATTTGGTTACACACTAGAGAATTCTCTTTGCTTGGTGGTCCTACAGGGCTGCTGGTTCCCTTAGTTCCCACAAAAACCCTCAACCAATCATGACTTTCCATTCTCCTTCCTCTCCAGGCTGAGGGACCACCCTGCCTTTTCTCTGCAGCTTGCTCTTTCCTTACCTCTGGGAGAGAAAAAAGTGGTCTTGCAAGCCTGCTTCTGTGAACGTGCACTCCTCACTTAGAGGCTGTCCTTGAAGGGGCCAGAGAGAGAAAAGAGGGATTCGAAAACAGAGAAACTTTTGGATGAATACTTTAGAATGTAACTTGTCATATCTGCACCTCAAGTGTGTGGTTAAAGTGGGACTTAGGTCTTTAGGGATGGATAGGGCCTGTGCTTTTTTTTTGCCTTTGTAGTGAGAGAGGTGGGGGGGATATTTTCTACACTGAGAGGTCTCTGTCCTTCACCAGACTAAAGAAAAGGGGTTCAAATAAGGGGAGGATAAAATGACACTCGTGTGGCAGGACGGCCTAGAGTAACACCACTGAGCATTAGTAACAATCACCCGCAGGCCTGGCCCCTTCCATGAAGGTCTGTCTGTGTTCTTTTTGTCTTCAGGGTCTCAGTTTCTCATTATTTGTGAAGAAGTTAGTCTTTTGTCGTTTTATGTGCACAGGCATCCTTATTTTACACTAAGAATATTTGTCTAAAAAGCCAGAAAGCAAAGGAAGGGGAAGGGAAACAAGAAGAGACAAGAAAACAAAAAGACAGGCAAGGGAAGGGAAACACTGCTAGGCAGGCAGGGAGTTATCGCTTCCTAATAATACCAAGGCATTTTCATAAGTGTGGATCTATATCTGGCTGATCCTGGAGGCTTTCTTCAAATCTTCATACAGGCAAGATAATCTAGGCCACAAAGTATGCATGTTTGCTTCTCACTTTCCTTGGTTCCTGGGGATACAGACAGTTATTCAGGCTGCTCACGATACCTTCTGAATTACTCAAAGCCCAGGCATGGGGGTGAGGGTATGGCAGCTTTCTTCTCTCACACACAGCCTAATCAGCCGTGGATGCTGGCTTCAGGGAGCGGTCACATGACTAAGAAGTGTTCAAGAAGTACAGGAATGAGGGAAGTGTTCCTAGATGATTCGAAGTTGTTTTCGTGTGTGTGTGTGTGTGTGTGTGTGTGTGTGTGTGTGTGTGTGTGTGTGTGTGTGTGTTTGCACACACACTTTACCTAATGAGTTTTGTACCTGCCTAATGGTCCGAGTTCGTGTTCAGGCCCCTTACCCCAGCTCCCATGAAGGATTCTTATCCTTCCTACATAACTGTAACCTGGGCTCAGGCTTCCTTGAGGGTTTTCCCAATTCCTACCTCCGTATAGGCAGCACCCTTAGCTGTAGATGCACCATAATCTCACTCTTACTCTTCTGGTTTTCATTATATGGGGTCCTTCCTGGTAAGCAACGTGATGAAAACAAGGGAAGCCACCTTCTGTGAGGAGAGCTTACTGGGCAGCTCTGGTTTGAGGTTTGTTAAGATGAAAACAGAATCATGGCACCAAAGAGTGGGTAGGTAAGAATTGGGGTTTCTAACAGAACCCCATAAATAACATCCATTCTTTGCTGTCCAGGTTTGAATCCATAAGGAAAAGAGATAAAAGACAGGGCAGCTTGAAGCTTCCTATTGCTTCATTCTCTCAATTTTGGAGAATAAGGCATAAAACTATTTGTGGACAGATGGGATTTCTCCAACCACCTCAAAAATATAGAGAGATCACAGGGTCACTTCTTGAGAGTATCTTCTCCTTAAAACAAAGAGGATATGACAAGGCGGAGCTCCTAGATCAGTCAGCTAAGATCTCAGTGATCCTGTATGTATGTTACAGTAGGACCACAGTGGGAAATGCACATCTATTCTCTTAGAGGAGCTCTTGCGCCCTCGCTATAGTGCAGGGTTCAGCCAACCTTGAATTTTGTTATAGCCAGTGGAAGGAAGACACACCTTTAGCTACCTATGACATTGTGACTGCAGCATTGTTGTATGCTTGTGTAAGCTATGTGGGGAAACCCTTTGGCAGGAGGATGGTGTTTACCATGCTACTGAAATCCATATTGAATAAATTGGTGGCTCATCTGCCAGGATTGCCAGGAGTGCCTTATTCTTGCTTCTTCCCTCTCTTTTTTCCTCTTTCCCTCCATTTCTATTCCCTCCCTTCTTTTCTCTCCTCTTTCTCTGCTTCTTCTATTTCCTTCCTCCTCCTTCCTTCCCTTTCTCTCTCCCATCTCTCACCGTCCTTCATTTCCTTTTCTCTTTCCCCACCCTCTCTATTTCTTCCTCTCTGGGCTGGAGAGATGGCTCAGCAGTTAAGGCACTTGTCTCTATTTCTTCCTCTCCCCGCCTTCCTGTTCTCTTTCCTCTCCCTCTTACTTTGCCTCTCTCTCCATTCTTCCCTCTCTTTCTCCCTCCCTCCCTCCTACAATGTCGCTTGCAACTGGAACATTCCTCCTAGTATAAAGTTTCTTAGTAATTATATATTGAATGAATTGAATTTAAAATGCAAATCAGGTGCTCCAGTAGCAAAGGTTAACAGCCACTAACATTCAAAGCTTTTAATTAAAGTCCTGCTGGAGGCCCACCCTAACAAATGCCAGGCCAACAGCCTCTTCCCTGCATAGGGTGCCTGCACACTATGTCTGGTTCTTAAACTACTCTGGCTAGTCAGCTAGGGGTATAGGTCAGGCCAGCTGCTGCATAAAGGTGGCCATGTGTTTTGGAAGGACCTGGATGGTCTTATTTCATTCATCAAAGGTGACCCTTCACTGAGGAAGAAGCACAAAACAGTGGTTTGCCCTTGTCAGAAAAACCTGTATCACGGTGCAGTTTCTGCTGGTGATGCTGGATTAATTCTACAAGGACAGAGTGGAAAAGCTCTCCAGCAAATTCCTACCAAGGACAATACCAAATATGCCCCTAGTCTTGCTTTGCATATCAAGAACAAGGAAACTAAAACTCAGACCTTCCAGAGACTCTGTGTGCCATTCCAGTACAGAGTACCAGCCCCGGAGAAGGCCAGCTCACCAGCTCTTGTGATCCACCATGTGGGAAGCTCAAGTGAAATGGTCAGGATGAAGAAAGGACTGCTCTTCACTATGCCTGTTCTAATGGACATTGAGAACTGGTGAATGAACTCAGTTGTGAAGTGTGCCATCCATGTCTGTGATAGTGACAAGAGCACACACAGCTCTTGGATTTGCAATTCCGACACCAAGATAGATGGCTAATCTCTTACAACCTGGTGCTGATCCAAATATTGTGGCTATTAGTGGCAGTACCTCGCTCCACTGGGTTTGTAGTGGAGATATCTCAGAAGCTGCCAAAGTGCTTGCAGACTAGGCAGACATTGATACATAAAACAAAAAGATGCTTCCCACATTATTTAGTAGCCTTGCAGGAAAACAGGAGGTGGCAGAATTTTTAGTACAGAAGGAAGCAAGCATATTTATATGCTCTGGACAATTTGGGTAGGATTTCCAATGAACCTGGATGAATGAGAACATCCGTTCTTTACTCGAACGAAGAATGACATCACAGCACTAAAGGAAGAAGATGCCCCATGTCCAACCAATTCTAGAAACGAGGAATTCCCATCAGGGCATCATGAACGTCCTAGGGAATCAGAAACTACTACAAGGGTCACGCTAAAAAATTGAGATCCTGGATCCCATTTAGAGATGATCAAACACCACTACGTCCAAATACAGGGTGATACAGGTGTGATAAAATAATAATAATAATAAAAAACAACAAAGTCAAAGTCAGGCAGCAACTTGAAAGAATTTTCCAAGCACAAGATGGAAGATGTGGCCTGAAACTACAACAACAGTCACGCTAAATGAATAAAATCATGGATACCCTTTAGAGACGATCAAACACCACTACACCCAAATACAGGGTGATACAGGTGTGATAAAATTAAAAAAAAAAAAGCAAAAAAACAATGAAGTCAAAGTCGGGCAGCATCTTGAAAGAATTTTCCAAGCACAAGATGCAAGTTGTGGCCTGAAGATATTGAGAAAAAAAATTTAGAGAGTGAAGAAACACAGCAAAGAAAGGAAACGTCCGTCCAGAGAAGACATGTCATGGCAAAACGTTACTGCCACTGAAGATGGCAGGAAGCCAGGGCGAGACATCTGATAAGCCACAAATGCCCGTGCAGAAGAAAGCACGGGATGGGTTGGCCTTAAAGCAAGAAGCTGAACATGTACATCTGTGCATGAGCTTTATGAAAATATGAAGAAAGAGCTCCAGGAAAAAGAAGAGAAATATAAAAAAGAAGTTGAGATTTCAGCTTTGCGCCTCAGCTGGTGCAGTGCGGATGCCTCATGCTCACAGGAGAGCTCCAGCTGCTTCACCACGGCTGAGTCTCAGGCACGGGTCACCGGGCAGTGGGCACTGCTGACTCACCATGGATCAGGATGACGGTGGTCCTGAAAAAATCCAAAGAAGATCAAATTCTTGCTCCAAATACAAATTGAAAGGGCAAATGGATGAATGAGAACATCAATTCTTTACGTGAATGAAGAACACGACATCACACCGCTAAAGGAAGAAGATGCCCCATGTCCAACCAATTCTAGAGATGAGGAATTCCCATCAGGGCATCATGAACGTCCTAGGGAATCAGAAACTACTACCAAGGGTCACGCTAAAAAGTTAAGATCCTGGATCCCATTTAGAGACGATCAAATGCCACTACACCCAAATACAGGGTGATACAGATGTGATAAAATTTAAAAAAAAAAAAAAGCAAAAAAACAATGAAGTCAAAGTCGGGCAGCATCTTGAAAGAATTTTTCAAGCACAAGATGCAAGTTGTGGCCTGAAGATATTTAGGGAAAAAAAATTTAAAGAAAGTGAAGGAAAGCAGGAGACACAGCAAAGAAAGGAAATGTCCGTCCAGAGAAAACATCTCATGGCAAAACGTTGCTGCCACTGAAGATATCAGGAAGCCAGGGCGAGACATCTGATAAGCCACAAATGCCCGTGCAGAAGAAAGCACGGGATGGGAATTCAGGCATCCCAGGCAGGCCATTCATTTATAAGCCAAAGGTGACTTTCAACAGCTGACCCTTCTACCTCTACCTGTCGAGTGCCAGCCTTGCAGGTGGGAATCACTATGTCAGCTCTAGACTGTGCAGAGGATTGAACCTGGGGCTCTGTGCATGCTGGGCAAACACTCTATCAACTGAGCTACACTTTCAGCCTCAAGTTTTATGCATGACTAGGCATGTCTAGCTTGCATGGATGTCAGAAGAATATAATGAAATATCATTGGTTCCAAATATATTGATATATGTTTTATTAAAGATAATAAGCAAGGTTATGAAATGTGAGGAACATTCTATTCTCTCAAAGTCTTATCAAATGAAATCTGCAAATAATTTAAGAGTCCTTCAGTAATATGGCAGAGTTTCAAATATATCATTGTATTCCAGCAGCCTCACTTCTTGGACTGGATCTTTTTAACAGTCAAATATGACCTGTAAGCATTTATATGCATACATGTAAGTACAGTTGTTATATTATGAACAATAGGTGGGTACATATATAGTAGCTATGATATGTTCATAAAAGATATGTGTTATAATACATGGTTTGGATAATTATACATTACATACATAAATATGTGTGTTCGAGTGATTAGTATAGCATTTTAATATTGAATTTGAGATTGTGTGTCATCAGTATGATGAAGAGTAATAAACCAATTATCATATCCATCAAAAAAGAAATATCTGGGCTACCCATAACCCCCCAACCCACAGGTCAATCCAGCATCCCCAGAGGAGGATACCCCCATTGTGCTGGGGACAGGGAGGAGGGAAATGGGATACCAACACAATATTTGCCCATACAATGTATCTAATTTTGAATAATAAAGATATTAACAAAATCTAGGCTCTCTAAAAAACTGTAGGAGTAAACAAAATCAGTCAAGGGACCTGGTCATGTTAACTGCACGTGGCTTGGCCCTCTGAGGCCTGAAACACAAACACAACTAGAGTTTTCCATACATGCATCCCTGTCCAGGAGGGAAGCTCTGAGCTGGCCGTTTCCTCTTTATTTTCAATGTTATTGAGGAAGAAAGGAATGCACGGAGAGGTAGAGAGAATCACACAGGTCACACAGCTCTTTAGCAGGGACAGTATGTGCTCGGGTGGGCTGTCTCTACCTAAACTGTGCTCTTAAGCACCCTGTATCTACAGCAGGAGTAAACAGTTACAGATAAAGCCTGAAGTTCAGCACATGACACATGAGACGAGTTGAGGTTCTATGATGAAAACTACCCTTTGTTTTCTATTCGGGCATCTGTCAACATAGATAGTTGGCATTACTATCTGGAGGACAGCAAAAACATGAGTGTTCAGAATAGCAGATATTGCTTAAAACTTTATGGTCACACACCTTTCTTTTTCATAATGAAGTATAAGCATATGCATATATTTATTTACCTACACACATGCAAAAAGTACTCATTTCTCAAGCCCCCATAATCCTCCAAATAATGAAATGTGCCAAACATTTTCTGAGTATCACCCCTGGGTATCCAGGAGCACCACTGGCCAGGAACAAGCAGGGAGCCACAGGGGAGGTCCCCAGCAGACAACCTCAGAGCACCAGCACCAGCCTTCGTTGTACACAGCCTTCCCCTCACCCTGTCCACCCAACCCTACCTTCCCCATCTTCCCTCGGCCCCATCTCAGAACATGGGAAAGCTCCCCTTGCGTGCCGACCCCATCCTCAGTTAGATTGCATCCTAATTTATGACTTAACAAGCATCTCACAAACATTTAATTCACTTTAATTTCATTATGCTTTTGAGGAGGGTGATTTGTAGAATGGGGGATGATGCTTCCATTGACAGGAATTAGATTAACTTAAGGATGTACTGTGAAATCTCCTTCTGGGCTTTGGATTTTTTTTTTTTTTGTGTATGCCTATAAACCAAACTAGGCTAATAAGTTTCTGCATCCTCAGAGGGGTTTAGCTGCTCCCCACAAAGTCTGCCCATGATATTCGCATTCCCTATGGTTGCTGGGCAATCTTTTGCGTCATGATACCTTGTAGTAGAAAATATGAGTGTTTTCAGAGGCTGTACCAATAACACCAACAGGGTGTAATTTTTTCAAGTAGCCTTTCTAACAATATGAGGAAGGGACAATATAAAAATGATGTGCAGATTAATTTTCCCTGCACTCTGACATGCCCTTAAGGAGTGAGAATGCAAGGGTGTTCTTTGTATTTCTTTAGCATTTCCTAGATTAGTGTCTCCTGTCAGTCTTGCTCAGCAGGGCCACAGGCTGGCCTGTTTTTCAGGGGGAGCAAATCTGATGTGTTATGTTAGGGAAGGGAAACTTTATTTGGCAACTTTCTTGGCGCCAGTGAATTGTTGAATAACTTGAAAAGCTGTTTCCATCATTAAACACAAGACTGAGAGTTAAATTACCTCAGAATTCTTTTCGTGGTTCTGCCCCTAATTAGCAGCATCATTTTATGAAAGTCTCTTAACCCCTCTTGGTTTCTTGCCTTGCATCAGTAAAATGAAGTATATGAATGTAGTGGCCTCCCAGGGCTCTGGGATTCTCTGCCTTCTGACTCACCAGGAACATACTGCATAGGACACATCTGCACTCATTTCCCCGGGTGCCATAGGCTATTGCCCCAATCCAGTGCAATTTGGTACTAAATATAAATTTTATGTATTCATTGCCAAGTACTCCTGATGACAGTCTCTAGAGCCAGCTCTGAAAGTCTGGAGAAGACTTAGGTCATTCCATGAGAGTCAAGGCCACAGTGGCCTGAGGGCCTTACCGATCGCATGACTGTCCACTTTGTATTCTTCCAGCATTGTTCCATTGCCCCAAATCAGTCTAATCCCCAATTTTAATGCATTTTTGCTTAATTGCTTTTTTTTTAGAAGTTGGCTTAAGCTAAACTTTCTACTGCCCCTTCAGACAGTGACCTTGTCATGCTGACCCTTGTCCTGTCTCATGTGAGTGATTTGAGTCACAAATATGACAGCCACAGAACCAGCTTAAACAATTGTATTTAATTAGATAAAGGAATTTTAAATGTATGTCTGCCAAAGGAGTTAAAGAAACATACCTGTGATTGGTTAGAGGGTGTCACAAGTGAGGCTTTGGGGAGGCTAGGCTTTTCCTTTCATCTAAAGACTTTGGCACAATTCAATTTTCTTTTCTCTTATTTTTTTCTATTTTCTTTTTGATGGAAAATGTGGACAACATTCCCACTGCCTCTCACAATCACATCTTTTCTGCCCCCCCCAGCCTCTTTTTCTTTTTCATGTGAGGAAGAGCATGCAATTCTACCACTGACCAGGGCACAAAGAGCCACAGACCTCCTCACCAATAGCGGAGGATCCATTCTGTGAAAGAATCAGTATTTGATATGTGGTCATGGGACCAAGCAAGGGAACCAGCCATGCAAGGGATATGCAAAGCATGAGTAGACTTTGACTTTGAGGTGCCTAAGATCCTTCTAGAACACCTGGATCCTGCTGTATGTGTGCGTTCCCCTAGGCAAGAATCCACATCAGCTTTCTACGCAGCTGCAGATTCCTGGAGGAAAGCTAAAAACCATGGACATAGCACGCTCTTTCTGGGCACCAGTCTTCTGAATTCAGGGTAATGTCTCTGACTTGCCTATTGATCTTTCCAGAAAAAGCAAGTGAGTCAGACCAAGATCCGGGTCATCTCAACCATCCTGTTCATCTTGGCTGGGTGCGTCGTGTTCGTAACCATCCCTGCTGTTATTTTTAAATACATCGAGGGATGGACAGCCTTGGAGTCCATTTACTTTGTGGTGGTCACTCTGACTACAGTGGGCTTTGGTGATTTCGTGGCAGGTAAGCAACTTAGACATCCTAGTCACTGAGGCCCTGGTGAGGAAAAACCATCTGGTGGTTGTGCTTTTCAAACTCCTGGTAGTAGGGGTTGTGGCTTTAGCTCAGTCACAGAGTGCTTGCTTAGCAAGCGCAAGGCCCCTGGGTTCAGTCCCTAGCTCTGAAAAACCACATCATCATAACAGGTATTTGCATAAATGGCAAACAAAAATAATTTTGTGTTGCTATTGCTGTGTATAAACTCATTTCAAATCCCTAACCCTGTGTAAACAACAGCAGGTATTTTTCCTGCTGTGAGAATAAAGCTAGCCCCTCCTCCTCCTTAGTGCCATTATCACTGACTCATGCAAGAGTGACATAAATTTCTCATTGGGTCCTGGACTCCTTAATTGTGTTAAGGCTCCTTGAATCAACTGATAAAAGACCATAATTAGCAAAAAGACAAATCATGAAACTCAGGAAAAAGGTAGCATGCAGGTTGGTCTGCAGAAACAAACGTGTAGGTTAAGTTTCCTGACGCTGAAAGGAAAGCCATTGGCCCTGTAAAATTTGTCCCAGGACTACCTGGATGCAAGACCCCGTCAACTCTTCCTTGTACACAGTACTCAACCATTACTGTTTGATTAGTGTCCTCATGCTCTGGAGAGAGATATGCAAAGGTCCTAAACAACAGGAACAATTGTGGCCATATTCAAGTTAATCCCTTAATGTTACCCATAGTGGGCCCATGGGAAAATGACAGTGTGGGTCCAATCTGAAGAAATACATGCTAGAGCAGACAGAGCTAAGAGCCATTTCCCACGTGTTTCAATCCCCAGATAGCTTGATTGTCAGAGGGTGGCTTCAGAGGTCTCTGGGTTAGGACTACTGTCCTGGGGCTATGGATTATCAGGCACTTGTGATAGACCCCACTCTGTAACCACTAGCCCAGTTCAATCTGTTCATCAGGGCATATATCACAGAGCTTGGGAAATATTAGATTTAAGAAAACTATTTATGCCTTTTAGTTATTATTCCTAACCCACTATGGACTGAGCATGTGGGAACGGCCCAGCCTGGCCTTTCATTTTTATTTACCCAGGGAGAGTGCAAGGTACATTGATTGTCCCAGGATCTGCACTGTTTAATGCCCTTCCTTCCCAACTAGCAATTCCAGAGCCTTATTTCCTTTGTCCAAAGGTTTCCACAAACTAGGACCTTTTAATACCCATAGTGTTGACTATAATTAGACCAGGCCCTTCTGAATTCCAGTTTCTAGAGCTTATGGAGACCAGTCTAGAGAATGAATGCTGAGACATGCATACCGTGGAAGTCTGTCAGCACATTTGGTAGTAAAGCCCTCTTCTTAATATCTATGGAAGATAGGATCCAAACACCTGCAGATACCACATTCAAGTCCTTTACATGAAATATAAAATGATTCAGCTTTTACATATAATCTGTGCCTATCGTCATGTGTACTTTGCATCATCTGTATGTAGACTCCCTTATGCCCTGTGAATGCAATGGATGTCACTGACATGCTATATTGTTTAGGGAATAAGGAAAATAAAGTGTCCACATGCTTACTTTAGATGCAAATGTTTACTCATGCCTCTACTTTGTCCCTGGTTAAATCCTCTAAAGAGCCGATGGCTATGGAGAGCCAACAGGCCTGAATAGCAGGGAAAGTTGTCCAATCATTAAAGTAGGGTACCTGACCAAGAGTTAATGGTCCGACATCGAATCAACTATACTGACAATATAATGGGGACTTCCATCCCGCAGAACTGATTGCTGGTTTCGTTTGTAGCGGATCCACCCTGGGATATCCCAGCAGCATCCGCCAAGGCACATTTAGCAACCCTAAATGGGAACGAAAACACACTTCCAGCTATAGTCCTAGGATGAGCAGCTGCTCCCCCTAGGGACAGTCACACAAAGGTCCTTATTTATTTACTTAGCCCAGAGAACACTAGGGAGTTCTCTGGCCTACCACAGAAACAAAATAAACCCCAAGCCTGAAGAGAGATCACAGTTGATGAAGGGGACCTCATTCGGAACCCTGTACCAGTATTAGGAATTCTGACGTAAAGGAGTGTCATCACCCGCCCCCCCAAGAACATGTGGGGGATTAGCTAGAACGACTTTACCTAGTTGAGCAGAGCCACAGGTCCTAGTGTCTGTCCAGCTTGCTTCTCAGGGTGTTTGTTATTTATGCCTTAAGAGCTCAGTGCGGTTTCAAGTGGTTCCAGATACGCTTACACCCAAACCCAGTGGGTAATCACGTTCTAATGAAGTGATTGCTGACACCTTGCTAAGAGGAGTTGAATAGAAATTTCCTTCCTGCCTGCTTCAATGGGCAGCAGAGCGCCACAGTGAGAACAGGGCTCATCTCCATGAAGTCATTGAGCTTCCTTCCTTGTTTGAGGGAGAGCAAGCTGGGTTGGGGGACTCATTCATTCACTCTCCCTAGTACTTGTGGGAAGGCTAGAATGAATAAACTGGAATAAATGACTAGTCAATGCCATTAGGCAACTGGCTAATTTGGTTTGATGGATTTTTCCTGTAATCCTTGTTTGCAAAATGAAGGGATTGGATTAGCTAGCCTTGAAAGGTCCCTTTCAGCCTGGCTCAAGTGACCCCTTGAATTAGCACCATGTTAACTCCTCACTTAACATTAAATCGCTATCTTGTGGATTCATGTCTCAAGCAGTGTTATTACGCTCAGTTCTTCTTCACCCACCCTCTCATATCTTACTAGATGCATGGAATTCCCAGTGTTCCAGATTATTGGGGTGATTCAGCCATACTTTCCCCTCCCTTCCCTTGTTTTCCCTTTTCCTCCTTCTCTCCTTCCTTCCCCCTCTTCTTTCTTCTTTTGAGACAGAGCCTCCCTATGTCACCGTGGCTGGCCTTGGAAATCACTACTATAAACTAGGCTGGCCTTGAACTTGAAATGGATCCTCCTTCCTAAACTTCCTGCATGCTAGAATTACAGGCTCACATCACCACTTTGGGCCTATAGTATTTTTTTTTATTAAAATAAAATTGGAGAGAAGTTTATGAAAGACAAAATGATAGCCAGGTGGCATCCGAGATGCTTTAGGGTGAAGTCATTCTTTGTCAGTGCTCAGGTTGAGAACAGGTGGGGCAAGGTGGCCACTGACATTATTTTTAGTATCGAAGCTAATGGTTAAGAATCAAAAGAAGTTATACCATAAGCCAGGCTCTAGTAGGGAAGGGACATAGCTTCCTCTTACCCGACAACTTCTGTCGTATGGTATGCAGAAGCCCAGTGGCCTAGTGTTGGGTGGTAGAATCACGTCTGGGTCACATGGGCTGGAATGCATCAACAGACCATCTCTATACTAGACCACATTAAGTAATGTCTGGTTGTTTTCAGGGGGGAATGCTGGCATTAATTACCGGGAGTGGTATAAGCCCCTGGTGTGGTTTTGGATCCTTGTTGGCCTGGCCTACTTTGCAGCTGTCCTCAGTATGATTGGAGACTGGCTTCGAGTTTTATCCAAAAAGACAAAAGAAGAGGTAAGACCTCTCCTCCTTCCCAACCCTGTCAACATCCTGGACATCAGCTTCTTTTCACAACTGCATGTCTGCTCTCTGGGCTGGAGAGTTTCTGACTCCATGCAGGGCTCATACGAGTTCAACATTTTCAATTTATCTAGAAGCCAAGTTCAGTGGAACAGTAATTATTTCTAGAACCATTTTTGGCAAGTGAGAAAATACGGCATTCGTTTATGGGCCCACAGACTCAAGGAAGACTAGTCAACAACAACTGCCTTCTAAAACAAATGTAAAGAGAAAAATAGAAACAGTAAGTGAAGACAGACGATGGCTGAGGGAGGACTGCAATTGCTCCATATGAGCAAATGTGGGGAAGTTTCCAGAATCATAAGGAGCCCAGGGAAGCCACTCATCCTTCAGGTCAGGATCTGCATGGAGATGCTTTTGGACATCAGTATGAGACTGAAGTAATAGAATAGTGCCCAACCATGGGGACATGGGCTCAAGGGGTCCCTTCTACCAGCGCCCCAGTGTTCTCCTCTGGTTGTCAGCTCCTCAGAGACAAACTTATCCCTATGGCTAGTGCTATGCAGTCATTACTCCTTGTATAAACTCACAAGAAAGCCTACGCAAAGATGAGGAAAGGAAGATGTTCTTTTTAAAAATATTGTGATAAAAAATGTTATTCTTCTGGGAAGAGAGAAAAAACAATAAAGGAGAAAAGGAAAAAGAATGAAAAAAGGGGTTAGAAAGAACTAGAAAGGAATAGTCCCATTAAAGAAAGCTGTTCCATTCATTCCACAGAAAGAGCCCCACGACAAAGTCATTGAAGGAGAAATCCATCCCCTATCCTGGCTTGCATGCAAACACTGCCACTTCCAGCCCCAGCCCCCATCAGCCTACTCAACATCAGCTTTAACCAAAGAGAAAGGGACAACAGAAGCACTGATTTTCTAAGTGCAAAAGTTTGAATCATTCATCTCTTTAGGGAGGCACGGGGCATGCACTGTTTGCCCCATTGATGATTAAACAACAAGATATTTGATACTGATCATCAGGTAAAAATTCATGCTCGTGTTCTTTCCTGCACCCCAACAGGAGCAATAAGGCTAGCAGGTGCCTTGGGGGGGGTCTTGTTCATCCAAGGCAAGCTCCATAGCACATGGTTGCGACATGGCCCCAGTATAGGCTGATAAACTATCCCTGTGATCAGGTCTTAGGAGATTTCATAGGGCACAAGACTTTTTAAAATGCTTTTGTTGTTGTTGTTGCTGTTGTTGCAGAGGTAGGGATTAAAACTCAAGGCCTTGCATATGCTATGCAGGTACTTTACCATTAAGCACTATCTCTAGCCCCTAGATGTTCTGTTTGAAAACCCAGACAGTCGGGAACAGGTTGGTCATACTACCCAGACAGAGATTTTGGAAAGACAGGGAAGGACAAGGCCTTGGTGAGCACCGGCTTTGTGCTCAGGACCGAGTCAGGTGTGGTTTTTCTATCTCACATCGTGACAGATGCCCTGTGAGCTAGCTATGTGGTCCCCTCCCCTAACTGGCAGGAATGAGGCCATACAATTAAAACAGAGTAGAAACACACTGGATCCTGGCATGCTGTCTTCCTCCGCCAGCCACCACCTCCCGACGTCGCTCAGGGGTCTTTCAGGCTCTTCTTGAGATAGTTTGAGATGCACATTCAGTTGGTGGCGGGAAGTATTAGAAGTCTCCTTTGGTTTGGTCTCCTACGGGACATCCTCCTCCCTCCCCAGTGGGGACGCTTGAGGGGTGTTGGGGGTGTCGGGGCGCCCCGAGGAGAGCAGAATTTCTCAGCGTCTTGTTGCTTTTCTGCCCCTTGGCCAGGTGGGTGAGATCAAGGCCCACGCTGCCGAGTGGAAGGCCAATGTCACCGCCGAGTTCCGCGAGACCCGCCGGCGGCTCAGCGTCGAGATCCACGACAAGCTGCAGCGGGCAGCCACCATCCGCAGCATGGAGCGCCGGCGGCTGGGCCTGGACCAGAGGGCGCACTCGCTGGACATGCTGTCCCCGGAGAAGCGCTCCGTGTTCGCAGCCCTGGACACCGGCCACTTCAAAGCCTCGTCCCAGGACAGCATCAACAACAGGCCCAACAACCTGCGCCGCAAGGGATCCGAGCAGCTCACCAAGCACGGCCAAGGCGCGTCCGAGGACAACATCATCAACAAGTTCGGGTCTGCCTCCAGGCTCACCAAGAGGAAAAACAAAGATCTCAAAAAGACCTTGCCCGAGGATGTCCAGAAAATCTACAAGACCTTCCGGAATTACTCTCTGGATGAAGAGAAGAGAGAGGAGGAGACAGAAAAGATGTGCAACTCGGACACCTCCAGCACGGCCGTGCTGACCGAGTGCATCCAGCAGCAAGCCGAGATGGAGAACGGGATGGTACCCACAGACACCAAAGACCGGGAGCTGGAGAACAACTCATTACTTGAAGACAGAAACTAAATGTTAAGACGTTGGAGTTGGATTAAGCGTTGTCTTTTATTTTTAATTTAATATTCACACTGAGACACGTGCCTTAAACAGACTTCTTGTTAGTCCAAAATCACATAGCATTGGAGAATAATATATTTCACTGTGCCATATACGACGGGAAGCTTGCTCTGCCGAGATGGATAAGAAGGCATCCATCCGCAGGACACACGGGGAGCGTTCACACACATCACGGGCTTCAGCTGTTCATGTGAAGGGGTTCCCAAGAAAAGGGCAGCTATCCCTTAGCCCAAACTCTGAGAGGTACAGGCGTTTCCTTTAAATGCAATCTACCCTTAGTCATAGGTCCCACAGACTAGCCGGGGCTGTTTGCAGGTGAACTGGTAACTCGAACTGGGGTTTGAGTTGATATTTTGGCATGTGCTCTGAGCTTGAATTTTGATATGAACAACTCAGTGCAGAAAGCCCACTGTTTGTGAGCTCTAAGTCAATGTCCCTAGGCCCCAAGAGTACCTGGAATTTGCTGGGAGCTGATCAGAGCACATGCTTAAAAGGTGCAATTGCTTTTCTCATTGCAAAAACAAAAAAACAAAAAACAAAACAACAAACAATCGTTATAGACACATCCCACTGTGGGTATCACCTTGACCAATGACCGAAGCCACTGAGCTTTGTCCTTGCCACCCGGGTGTGTAGTGCAAGTGAACTTGTAGGCATTGGCAAAGAAATGCCACTTCATCTTGCTGCCACTTGAAGGCAAACCATGCATTTTCCTCAGTGGGTGTGAAGGTGAAAATAAACTGATTTTGAAACATTCATGTTCACTTTTCTACGGGAACTTCAGTTATAACTTTTGTTTTGATAGGAGGGGGGAAAATACCAAAAATTATTGCCTTGCATGATGCCAGCAGTTTGTTGTTCTGTCTAGCTGATTCTCAATTATTTTTTAAATAAAAATAGGCATCCTGCATAGCGAGACACTCTGAGGAGGACCATGGCATCTTTCCATCTCAGGGCTCTTTGTCCCTCGGGGTGTCTTAGGGTAGATGCGGTTATGAGACCCAGTCTTGCTATTTCCAGACAAAAGGAAAATTAATTTCTTACCTAACCCTTGTCTACTAAGATTGAAATGGTTTAATTGCTTACTTATAGCATAAGTGCCATTAATGCCATTTAAAAATGACACTTAAAAAAAGTATTTACAAAGATTTCATTTTAAGCTTATGTTTAGCTATTCCTTTATTTTGGAAACAGAACCTTCCTTTCTTGCTTGCCTCACAACGAATTCTCACTAACATTGGAACTCCCGGGTGATTGAAAGTTTCAAGGCAAACAGTGACTGACATGTGATAATTACGGTTCATTTGCCACTTTGCGACATTCCGTGAAGGGGAGTGGAGTTGTCATAAATTTTTGGAGGATGGTCTGAAATGAAGTTAATCAGAAAGGGAAAACTCATACAAGGCTCTTATTGACTCGCAAACCTCCGAATTGGCTGCTTTTTATACTAGTTCAGTTAGCTAGTTACTTGGGCCTCCGAGGTAAACATTTGAACCTTATGATAAGAGCAAGTTTCTAGTTATGGGTTTTTCAGTCTCAGTACTACCTTTGGGGGGATTTTGTGGGATTTTATATAACTAACCCACAGGATATATTTCCCAAAAGATCACAGCACAAACAGAAGTGGAGTCTTCCAGAAAGCTTTTAGTGTTTTCTAACACCCAAGGGAGAGTGATGCCCCCCTCCCCCACCGAGGGGTCTTTTTGACCATCAATATAATAGAAGCCTATCTCTGCTGGTTTTCCCCAGATGCTCAGTTCACACATGCCTGGAGTAGAGAAGCCCCCCCCCCATCTTCTAGGCCCACAACCTTTCAGGCTCTTGTTAAAGATCTGCTATGATGAGGTCCTTCCTGTTGAGGGTTTGGTGGGTTAACTGTCACTGGGGTAGAGAGACAGTTCATCAGTGACATTGGTATTCACATAGCACTACTTCAGCTCATGGGGAAACAATGCACATATACAGGTTTGGACATTGGTTTTTATGATGATGGGAATGGTTCCAGCCAGACCCAATGTGTTTTAAGGAAAAGGAATAGGTAGATAAGTGGGACTTTCTTATTCTGACAATTTTCCTGACTGAGCTACATGGACCATATCAATCTGAGCTTCTAGCCTATAGTACACACCTAGGTACCTCTTTATATTTCTGTGTTCAAGTTGCAGGTCCTAGAGCCAAATGTGGCAAGGAAAATTTTTTTTATCATTTTTCCAGTGCCTTCCATGGGCCTGGCACTGGGTTGAGCACTTTATGGATGCTTCTCACTGAGATCTCACGATATTACGTGAGAAGCATTTATAAACCCATTACATAGTTGAGGGCATGGAGACTCAGGGAGGCCAAGTAAACTAACCCAGTGACACCCAGTAATAAAGTGGTAGAGCTGGCTTTCAAAGTATGACCCAAATCTGCTTCCACCTTTGCTAGTGTGCACATCACACACCTAGTGAATGAATGAGCGTACATGTATGTCTTTCAATCTGCATGGACATAGTTAACATACTAGAGGAGAGGACACAAAGGGATGTTCACCCCCAAGGGCTCTTTGGGTCCCATGCTGAAAGTCCTGGCTTAACTGAACCTTAACAGGCCTCTCTCCCTTGCGTCTCTCTAAGATGATATTTCGTAGCTAAATCAAGGCTGTATATTTATTTGGCCTGCAAGGTTGCCCTTGAAGACACTCACTGAATCCTATCTTGGCTTGAGGAATGCTGTGTATGGCACTTTTACTAAATGATTCAAAATGCCTGTTGAAAGCACTCTTTGCACTTTCCTTGCTTTCCTCCCAGGAACTCTGCAGACAGCAGCAGCAGCAGCAGCAGCAGCAGCAATGAAAGACAGCTCAGAACTCCAGCGTTGCATCATCTAACCATTGGAACAGGTGCGTGCATTGGTGCATGCATAGATGCTCCCCCAGTCAAATGAAAGTAATACCCAGAATCAAACAGAGTCTCAGGTTTGGAATGCGGAAGTCTTTGGTACCTGTTCCCTGAGTACGATGGGATCAAGGCCTTAAAACGTGATGTCAAAGAAGACTGTTAAGACTGATCATTATGTACGCGGGCAAAGTTATTGCTAACTACAAAGCCCACTCCAAAGGAGAAGCAAGGAATGAGAGATCTTGTTCTTCGTGTGTACAACAAGCTCAGAGGTGGTCGTTTAGGAGATACTTGAATATCAGATATCACCCTGTTAAAGATGGGACCAAATAGCATCTAGAACATGCGTGATAAGACACAGCTGCTACATGCCCTCTACATGCCCCAGCCCAGCCTTCCCCTTCCCATGAGCACCCCCATTCCCCTCTTAGACCTGGAATAAATGTTTTGATGTTGCACACTGAAAGAGCGCACATGTTCAATATCCTCAGCAGGCCGTTTTCTCTGCTTCTTTTGGCAGCTGGGTAGAGAATTTTTCTCTCAGAGCACATCTGGAGGTTTACTCATAAGAGCAAAGGGACAATTTGGAGAGGCTAATACATAAAGCTCAATAATTTGCCTTCACTCATCACAGCCTGTCCTCATGGGCACACCAGTACCAGTACCTCATCTGTACATCAGGGCATCGAGCACAACTTGGCCTCAAGATCCCTTCCTTTCAGTTCTGTAGTTCTCTGTCAAAATGTTCCCTAGTCTCGGAACTAAATGAAGTTAATGAGAAAATATAAATTGAATTTGGATATACGGATTAAGGGTCCTACTCCTTTTGGGGGTAAGGTGAGAGTTTAGTCTCCTGTTGTTTGGAATCTGTTTTTTTGGGTGACCAATGGAGACCAGATGTATTTGGGAGATGGGTGTCCTAATTAGGATCCTGCCCTGTGTGGGCACCGTCCTTCCTTATAGGGTTTTAGCACATTGCCACCCAGAAGAGCTCATGCTGTGCAGCATTTTTTGCATGGTGTTAAGACTAGTTAAATTTCTACTTGCAGTCAGTCATACTGAAAGTTCCTTTGATCGCTCTATGGATTCATGTGCTCCTCTCCTTCTCAACCCCCCCCCCCACAGACCCACCACTGCATGCAGGGCATGGCTCGGTGGGGTTCAACAAGGACAGCTCCTTGTTGAAAGTCCTAGCTTTGCTAAACATTAGCAAGCCAAGCTGCCCCTTCGCCTCCCCCTGAGATGATATCATTTCCTAGCTAAGACAAGGCTATCTATTTGTATGCTTGGTTTGGGGAGGACTAGTGACAATGTCTGCCAGGGTTTGAGTGAGACAGTTTTAGCTCACAGGTAAATGTGTAAGTTGGGTAAGAATGTGAACCATCCCATGTGTTTCATGGCTTCTGATCCCCAAGAAAGGCAAAGGGAGGCAAGCCAACATGTACCTCCTGTGTGAAAACGAAAACAAGCCGGGCGTGGTGACGCACGCCTTTAATCCCAGCACTCGGGAGGCAGAGGTAGGAGGATCGCAGTGAGTTCAAGGCCACCCTGAGACTACATAGTGAATTCCAGGTCAGCCTGGACTGGAGCGAGACCCTACCTCGAAAAACCAAAAACAAGCCCACATTGCATTGTACAGCCCTGGTTTCTGCACCTAGGCCATCCTTTCTTTCAGTTATGACACAGTTGTGTGCAGAGACAATGACTGAGCGAGCAGAGGAAGCTTCTGGTGATAAGGAGTGCAAGAGCTAGTTCATGTAATGGCCTTAAAACTGTAACTCAGCTCTAAAACAAGGGTCACTTTAATTTGGCATTGTAGATGTTGCGTCTACACGTGGGAACTTTGAGCAGGCTTGCTAGTCACATGGCTCTAAGTCATACATGCTGTCCTCGTGTGGGAACCACATCAGACTGCACCATGCTCCATATAAACCTTGTTCTCTCCTCCTGGCCCAAGATGGTAGTCTTCTGGTCAGGTGGGCATCAACATAGTAAGGCCCTGTCAATAAGCAGCTAGATTCAAGCCAGAAACCAAAACATATTATTTCAAAACAGCTCAGTGGCATTGAGAAGTGAGAGGTGTCTTTGATTTGGACCATGAATATTACATTACCATCTTCATAGATGCCCGAGATTAAGAAACTCCCTCATTTTCTTGGTTCTTATGTGAAAAATCACAAATAGTTCCCTGTGCATTAAAAAAAAATATACTGAGAAGACTCCCACATAATCAAACCAGCAGTCCTGTGCCCCTCCCCCTTGCTACCAGAGCGTCAGCTGGAAGAAGGAGGTATAGGGGTGCCTAGAAGAGATATGCAAACCACCCCATAACCCCCCTGGCCAGCCTTTTGTCCCTTTGTCCCCTCTTTCCCACCCCAGAATCACAGGCAAGGACCTCCGTGACGATGAAGAGAAACCCCATGCGTGGAGGTGTTTTACCTATTTTTGTCTCTATAGGATTTCATGGTGCTTTAAAACAAAAAAAGGCGTTTTACAGTTAATGTCGGGGGTGGGGGGATTTCCTAATGTTCTTAGGAGAACAAATGCAAATTTGCTTGTAACATTTCAATAAGCTGTGCTGCTATTGTCTTTGATGATGTAATTTTTTTTTTCAATAATGGAGAACACTACAACAAAGACCTTCTGGAAGATATAGTCTAATGTCTCTCTTGTTTTCATTTCTTTTCTGGGGTCATGTGTAATTGCTGTGGTTGGGTTGGGAGCTCTGCTTAGGACAAATTTACCACACAGGTCTGGCTCCTTCTCTGGTTTGCTCCTTTACAACCTACATTGATGCAGAGCCTGTAGGACCCCACTGTCTGGAGGAGGAAGGGCCTAAAATCACTCCCAAAGGGCTTCATGCAGCTACACATTTACTTTCATTTCCCTATTTCCCACCCGATTTTGATTGCATGTTGCTAGGGGTTGGATAGCATGATAAGCCACATTTTCTAGATCCAACAATAATAATCACAAACTAAGTCTGAATGTTGTGATAGGTCTGCCAAGTCTAAGATGGACAAGGCGGGGGCTGACCATGGCAAGAAGTATTGATATGCTCTTGCTATATGTCACCTCCAGCCATCGGCTTAGCAAAGAATGTGTGGCAACTTGTTAAGGGACGAGGGGGTCTGTTAGCAGTTAGCAAGCATCCCAAATGAAATAGTATCTTCATTTTGTAGGCTATTCAAGGCTGAGAGAGAAGCCTCCATCCAACCCAAAGTAGGATATTGGATGGGCTTTCATTTCTTAACCAACTCATAAGTATCTAGAAACAATCATTTTGTTGAAAAAGGCTGATTGTCATAGAAATGGATACTATCAAGAGCCACATGATTATTTCTCTGGCCCTGGCCTAGCTAGCTGCACCCTGGGGCTTCTTCTAGCCCTTTAGTCCATCCCAATTAGTCCCAAGAGAAACTCAGGGTGCTTAATGTCTTGGCCGTTATGTTATGGAAAGCTTTCTAGAAACCTCCCTGGTAATTATGGAAGATCTTAGATAGCCTTCCAATGATCTCCTGGTAACAATAGTCCCTCTGTTCCTGTAACTGTCCACCTTTCCACACTGGGAACTCCTAGAGGGTTCATTATTCTTCTCATTGTTTTCCTGGGCCGGGCACAGGGCATGGCACATGGCCATTCCCAAAAAATATGGTTCTGCAGAGGTCAAGCAGAATACAGCTAGCTCAGCCTCAGGTGAACCAGAGGTCAGGACACCGTGTGTGAGAGTCTGGACAGTGTCTTTGGATACTTGTTGTAGTTAAAGCATTTTCCCCCAGTCACTTGTACAAACTCGTGTCAACCGAGGGAGCCAGTTTCAAAATGTTAGCACATACCTGATTGTGTAACTTTGAAATGGAAGACAAGTCAGCATCCATCCGTTGCCTGGATGTAAAATACTTCCAAGTTTTTAGCAATTCAGATTCCATGCCTAATTGGCTCACATACCCATGATTCCCAGCAGACCTACTGGGGACAGAGCAGTGCGCATTTGAAGCTCCTAGGCCAGTTAGCCTAAGTTTGTTTGTAACCTGGAAGTTTGTTTGCAGCAAACAAGAAGAAGGTGGAGCACAGATACCCAAAGTTGTCCTGTGGCCTCACCCAAAGTTGTCCTCTGGCCTCCACACATGGGCCATAGCACATATGCCCATACATACACACATATAAATAAAAATTTTAAAAAGCCAAGTTGATACTTAAAAAAAAACTGGCTCTGCGCATGGTCCAAGCATAATTTATGGCTGTACATTTCAATATTTTATGGAGAACATTTATCTATGCCTTAAAGAATATCTTGTTCTTCAGTTGTTCAGAGACCATAGAAAGCAGAAAAATAGTGAACCATTATTTCCACTAGTGAATGGGAATCTGAAATAATTTCTCCACTGAATTATTGCCCAGGGGAATAAAGGAGAGAAACAAATGATGACAACGTTAACTGGTTAAGGTTGTGCAATTCATTTATTCACTGACCAAACACATGGAGCCCTACTACTATGTATGAGGACCTCAGGGAATGACATTCAATGCCCTTTAAGATTTCACATTGTAGAGGTAAGTTGCCCTGTGCAATGTGTTCTGGGAAGGTAAGCAGCAAGTAAGTAATAAGGAATCATCACAAGGGTGATAGGAACTAGGTTCCAGTGGTTGTAGTGCTCTGAGATAGTCTGCCAAGCTTCTTGGCCCATGGAGGGAAGATATCGAGGTAAGGATGTGAGGGAACAGAGGAACTCTGGCTCCAAGCCATCATGCATGGTGATTTTTAAAAATTAACCCGTTTGTTCTGAGAATACTGCAAATGTATCTTCAGTTGTTATACGACTTTTCCCACAAAAGGAGAAAGACTAAAATGATGGAAATAAATCTGACTCCATATGACGTTAATGAAGAAACAAGATTAGCACTACTGGCCACGGATTACAACTGGAAGCAAGCATTTTGGCTCGTATGAGAAGATGTTGGTGTTTCTGCTGTTTATACCATCCCTCCTTCATTCCCCTGGTCTTGCATCAAGCACACCCCAGGTTCTGGCTGTGTTTCCTCCAGAGAGAAACACACTGGCCCTATAGGGCAGTCCTGGCTCTTTGTTTCCTTTGTCACATCTACCAAGGATTTTCCAGTATTGGTACCTGGCAGAGAGACTTCAAACACACAGCTGGGAAAGACAGGCTTCTCCGTAGGTTAGGAGTATTGCAGAGCAAAGGGATCCCACACTCACACGGAGAGGCATCTGTGAGCACAGCAGCCCCAGAGAGAAAGCAAGTGGCCAGTCATCTGCCTCCTCAGAGATGGCAATCTAGCATTTCCCAGCCAGAAACCTTCATCCAGGTACCACCTACCAGGTGCAAGGGTGCATCTGGAAACCCAAGTCATATTTACACAAAATAAAGAGCTTCACTATACGTCACACACCTGAACATTTTCACTTTTCTTTTCCTGTACTAAATGGGTCCCCTTGGGATTGAGCCTGTATTATGCATAAATGCACTACTGCAGGGAACGAAAATCTTTTTTTTTTTTTTTTGCAGGAAAGGTCAGGGGAGGTAATTTCTAGTCAATAGGGGCCATGAACACCTACAATAAAACCCTGCTTTATTGGCAGATGGTTGGTGAGGGTGGGGTTAGCAGAACCCAACTCCTCCCTGAGGCAAAGAAGAATGGGCAGAATTGGAGAATTCCTTGATGAGAGAAAGAGTCACTCAAATACGTGACCAAACCGATTTACACATTCAGATGGCAGGCTTATCCAGGCTTGGCACTACCTTCTGGTACATCTGATGCCCACTCTTGGTCAAGCTCCCTTGTCCAGATCAGTGATGTACACTTTGGAGAGCAGGATCAATTTCCTGACCCATATGTCCCAGTAAACTGGCATGTGTGGACTGAGGAGAGGAACAGGAAGCCCCCATCACCTAGCCTCCTACTTCTTCCCCCTTTTCTCTCCCCTCCCCAGGTCTCTGAGGAGTTTCTAGAAGTTGTACATTTTAAATGACCCTAAACAATATTGCATGGCCTAAAATCTTTTTCCTCCTTGAATTTGAGAGGAAAGCAGAAATAGCCCAACATTTGCTTTGGTGGCTTTTTTATTTTCCAAAATGCCTGATTCCTTGGGGGAATCCTAACATAGCTTATAGTGCCCTGAGCCAGCTAAAGGGGAGTCATCTGGAAAGTGAGAGCATGCCTTTGAAGTCAGAGGAAGGCCAGGCTCTGGAGCAAATAAGAGATTACTTCAGAAACAGTCTGACGTGAGAAGAGGTGCCCTGAGGTGATTCATAGCCAATTAAAAACACCCAAAGGGAACTGAGCTGAAGAGATTAAGGAGGACCTTCTTCAGGAGCAGCTGGGCCCAAGGCGTGGACTCCCATGGGCTGGCTCTGGGAGGCTCTTTTTTTTCTGCCCAAATTTCTGGCAGGATTTCCCTTGTGCTGTGTTCCACAGGAGGAGACAAAGAGATTCCGTTAAGTAGATGACCTCTCAGGACCAATCATGTCAAGAACTCAAGACAAAAAGGCTCATCATCCATTGGGATCTGGAGGCCCGTGGGCAGCCCACTGGACCCCTGTACTAGGGCATCCTTAAAGACTGGAGGCTGTGATATCAAAAGTGCCTGGCTTCAGCTCATGCCATCTCTTAATGCTATCTATCCGACAACTGTAGAGAAGCCCCAAGGTGTATGCCAGACCCAAGCGTCATGTCATGTTTGATACCTCTGCACAGACAGCTTCCATTGGTTAAAAGTGTGGCAAACAATTTTGTTTGTGATCACCAAATAGGGAGAGAAATATAACGAAATGCCAAGTGAGTTTCCAAGGTAGAACTTCTGCTCACATACCTGCCTTGGCAATATTGTCTTGTATCATGTCATATATATAAATGGACCAGGCAAATACAGTGTGATTCTTGACTAAAAATAAAACACAAAAAACAAGAATCACTTCCTACCAAGAGACCCAGACAGAATCCTAAAGGTAATTAGAAGTAACCTCTTAAAAAGATTAAAAAAATTCAAAAGTTAGAATTCTCTGGGTTAGAATCTCCTAGCGATACTGTATATGAAGCACACGAATATGTACTAGGTGCACACGTGCACAAAATTAATGACTTCATTAAATAAGTATTTAATATTAGCTAATTTTTTTATCATTTTTACTATTGTTATTTTTATCTTCTGTTATTATCTATACAGATGGGTATAGATGAACATTGGGGAAAAAAAACCAAGCAACTTGTTATTTGCCCATTGCAGACATTTGGGAACCTGTGTGAAGTCGACTTTTCTCTGCCTAGGATCTGTGAAGAGTTGAGGCCACATGTGGAAACAGAAAACAGAGGAAACAACATTTTTTTTTCTTTTTGGGCTATTTTTTTTAAACCCTGAGAGAAACTGAAGAATCTTCCACTAGTGACTTGTTAAAGCCATTGAGAAACTGAAGTGTGATCATCTCTCTGGTGGAGAAAACCCAAATGCAATGACCATTTGGTGGGTGGGGGGGCATCCTAAGTACTCAACGTGTTAGTGAATGTAACGACTCCTTTCCATTTGTCACCAGTTGGAGTCAGGCCTGCACTTAGCTCCATTTCTCACACTCGTTGACACTTCCCTGCCAAGAATCCCCTAAACTAAATGTCAACCCCACACCATAGCAGAGGGAGTGGGGCCAGGAGTTTCAGCAGACAACCATCAGTTGTTACAGGACAAGTT
This sequence comes from Zapus hudsonius, assembly GCA_004024765.1. Lineage (NCBI taxonomy): Eukaryota > Metazoa > Chordata > Mammalia > Rodentia > Dipodidae > Zapus > Zapus hudsonius. The sequence continues at coordinate 39,936 of PVHP010011665.1, forward strand.
TCTTAAACTCTGGAGTTTGGGCCTCCTTCCAAGCTTGCCACTTGCAAGGTTTTCAACACAAAGCACTTAATGTACAAAGAGGCCTTGTAATGACTCAGACCTGGAAGCAAACAGCACCCTTGCCCCCTCACTCATGCCTTGTCCACTTCAGGTGTGGACGAATCAAATGCTCTCAGTAACAGGCTAGCTGTAGTATACAATAACAGTGAGAAACAGAACACCTCTGACTTATTCTCTATGGACCAGCCGATATGTGAGGTAGCCTGGTTTAGACTTGGGGTTCTCAAGGTAAGATAGCTAGTATGGGAAGGCTGGCATAAGGGGGGTTTGGGAAATGGGGACTATATTCATATTGGTACTTTTTTGTAACTTAAATATGTTTTGGAATTCACATGCTTTGTGTGAAAATTACCAGATTTTTTTTCCCATTTTTTTTAGGATCAGGGATTACTTTATTAAAAGCAACTACCTTGTTGCTGCTTTTCCTCATTTATTAAACAAACTGAATAGAATTCAAAACACAATATTGAACAAAATGTAAAAAAAATCCAACTAAAGGCAATAATTCTATTTACATATAGCATAAGTCAAAATGCAGTATTGTCTGTGAACAAGACTGATTGACTTTTAAAATGAATATTCTGTTTCCTGGCTGGTTCCTCTACAAACATCTGTAGAAGTATCATCAGGGCAAACCAATGTCTTTATGATGTCGCATTATGTGCTGGCTCTTTTCCGAAGGTCTCCGGAACCCCTTCTTGCAGTACTCACAGCGGTGAGGATAGTCTTTCGTGTGAATGGAGATGACGTGCCTCTTAAAGCCAGAGGCATCTGTAGTGCTATACTCACAGCACTCACACCGATACACTTTCCGACCACCGTGTGACTGCAGATGCTTCTTCAGCTCATTATGTTGCCGAAATCCCTTTCTACATCTCTTACACCGAAACGGAAGGTCCTTTGTGTGAACCGAGAGAATATGGCCACTCAGCACAAAGGGATCTGCAATCTTGAAGTCACAATGTCTGCACTGGTGCATTTTTTTACCCTTGTGGGAAGCCACATGTTTCTTAAGCTCTGAAGGTCTGTGAAAGCCTTTGTCACACATGTCACACTTGTGGGGGTAGTCTTTCGTGTGAACTGAAATTATGTGTCGCTTTAAATCGCTCGAGTTTGAACTCTTGTGGTCACAATGCAAGCACTGGTGTGTTTTGCTTTCTTGGTGGATAAGAGCATGCTGTTGAATTTCTTTGGTGTCTGAGAAAGTCAGAAGGCAAATGTCACACTTGAATGGCATCTCTTTACTATGTTTCGTCTTTACATGTGTTTTCAAGTTCGAAGAGTCTGCAGACCTATATTCACAGTACTGGCATTCATACGGCTTCTCCCCGGTATGGATTCGAATGTGCTTTTTGAGCTCTGATGGGTGACGGAAACCTTTACCACACTCTACGCAGATATGAGAAAAGCTCTTGCTGTGCACTGCCAGGAGGTGGCGATTCAATAACCCTTGTTCAGCCGTCTCGTAGTCACACAATTTACATTTGTGCTTTTGGTGGGATCCTTTCTCCTTATGCAATGTTTTGTGGGTAAACAAAGCCCCAGCGTGGGAGAAATGTTGTCCACACTCATCACATTCAATGGCCTTGTCCGCCACCTTGCTGGTCAGCTTGTGGCTCTCCAGATGATTGTGAAAACTCAGCCTCTTGTTGGTAGTGTACTCACAGTCGGTACAGCGGTACTTCTTCTTGGCAAGGTGTTCAGGATGGTTCTTCATATGCCTTTTCAGGAAACCTCTTGATTTAAATTTTTTGCCACAAATCACGCAAGGGTAGACAGTCAGAGGATGTCCATTAGGGCCAATAATGATTGCTGTTTGGTACTGCCAAGAACCAGGCCTCCTTTTCTTTGGCTTTTGTTTCGCCAGTCTGCTGAGGCCGGCACGCTCATCTATGTGCAAGAGGGCACTTTCAGTGCCATTCCAGTTTTCAGTTCCATCAGAATCATGACCGTAGGTAGCCGTCCACGTGATGGGCAGGTAGTTTTTCATTTCACTAGCCTCCATTTGCTGTTCGTAGGCAGCGGCAGCAGCATCCTCCTCCTCACCCACGACCACTTCCATATAAACCTCATCAGCCATGTCGGCGACCTTTAAGTCTTCACCTTCTTGCTGAGAGTCACTGACGGCCATATACACCGTCTTTTCTCTGGGAACACGGATACTGTTGTTGTGATCAAGTAGCTCAACTCCATGCTCGCCCCCGCCAGGCTGGCTCTCTACCATGTCTACGGTTTCACCCAAGCCATCCTCCTCTCCAGGGTCAGCTTTGAAAATGTACACCTTGATGACTTCGGGACACGTGCCGCCACCCACTTTGCATGGATCAAGTTGGGACTGTGCGTCCACGGCCGTCGTTCCAGATGACCCGCCGTGTTCTACTCTGCCAGCACCACCCAACGAGATCATAAGGTAGTCTTCGCAGGTGGCTTTCTCATCCTGTCGCCGGCCCCCGGGGACCCCGCCGGCACCCACGACCACGGCTTCAGGGCGTGCGCAGCCGGCTACCAACACTTCTTCCGAAACGACGGCAGCCGCCAAAGGATCGGTGACAACTTCTGCTTCTACTAAGTGATCGTGAGCTCCTGCACTCTGCAGGGCTCCAAGTTCAACGCGTCCAACGTCAGACAGGTGTCTAGGTTCACGTGCCACGCCGCGTCCCGGCACAGACCTCCAAGGAGATGGAAGGTCACCTGCCAAAAGGCCGTCCGCCTCGGCGCCGCGTGGCGCACGGTCGGCCCGGCCGACAGGCTCGGGCGCACGGGCTTCTCCTCCCACCACCTCTGGGCACGGCGGCACCCCTTCCACCACCACCTCGATGGCGTCTTGGATGACCACCGAGTGGGGGTCATCAGGGACGAAGTTCCCCACAGCGATGTCTGAATCCACGTGGGAGAAGAAGAGGGCTTCTTCCACTCCCACCACCATCTGCGCGACGCCCACGCCCACGTGGGCGGCACTCGTGCCCATGGTGGCACCCGACCACGCGCTGGGCTCGGGTCCCTCTCCATCCATCGCCCTCGCTTCCCAATCCGTCACGGCTCCCGTTTTAAGGAAGAGGAAAAAGAAAGAAGAGGAAACTCTCTGCTTCGTCTCCTCGAGGTCACAGGGTAAGGGGACGATGGCTCACACCCGCGCCTGCAGCCCTCGCCACCCTGCCAGGCCTCGCCCCACACCCCGCACCCTACACGGTGCCCCAGCCAGTCTCCGAACGCCAACGGCACCGCCTCAACGCCTGCCCGCAGCGAGCCTCGTTCTGGGCAGCCTGTGCCACCCGGCCACTGCGCCCTCCTTGGGGGGTGGGGGGCTGCGCCTCCTCCCCTCCGGCCTCTGTACTTCCCCTTCCCTCCTTGGGGGGGTGCACCTCCCCTCCTTGAGGGCCTGAGCCTCCTGGGGCCTAGCACCTCCCCTCCTGGGGCCTGGCACCTCCCTTCCTTGGGGACCTGGCACCTCCCCTCCTGGGGAGCCTGCACCTCCCCTCCTTGAGGGCCTGGCAACCTCCCCTTCTGGGGCCTGCACCTCCCAGGGCCTAACAGGGCCTAACTGGGCCTAACACTGGCCTCCTTGGGGGCTGCCAACCAGGCCCTGGACCAGGCTGCTGCAAGTACACTAGGCCCCACTGGGCCTCGGTGGCAAGGCGCCACTCTTCCATTTTTTAAAAAAATAGGTCGGTCCCACTGACTTTATGGCACCTGGGAAAGATAGTGTCATGGTTTGATACAGGTGTCCCCCACAAACAATTGAATGTGTTCTGATAGATCGATCCTCAGCTGATGGCAATTTGGGAATTACAACCTCGATGAAGCTGTGTTGTTGGGGGCGAGTTTATGGGGTTATAAGCCAGCTTCCCCTTGCCAGAGTTTGGCACACCTTCCTGCCGCTGTTTGCAGTGCTGTGGCAGAGGTGATGTCCAGCCCTCTGCTCATGCCATCGTTTTCCCTGCCAGGATGGAGGGAGTCCGTAAGCCAAATAAACCCATTCCTCCACAAGCCGCTTTTGTTTGGGTTCTTTCTGCGCAGCAACTAGAAAGCTGACTGCAGCAGTTTTGGTACCAGGACGTGGGGGTCATCTGTTGCTGCTGGAACTCTGGTCTTGTGGCTTTGGTTTTCTGGAAGTGATCTACAGGAGGAATGTGGAAGGATTTGAACTTCCAGCCTAAGAGGTGCCTCGCAGTGTTGTGAGTACAGCGTGATGGTCAGAGTTGAAAGACCTGAATGTAATGAGAACTATGGACTGTGAGGTTTGGCTTACGAGGGGGAGAAAGAACTTGGTCAGGACTGTGCCAGAAGCAGTTTATGTGAAAGGCTTGCTGTGTTCTGTCTGCCTGTGTCCTGGAAACTGGTGCAGGGTTGCTTTACGTAAAGATGGACTGGTGTGAGCAGATGGAGATGGCACAGAAAGAAGATCTTTGGGTCGAAACTGCTGCCCATTCACCTGCATTGTTTGAGAGATGAAAACCATTGAGATTGGGCCAGCTGGTCTGCATTATAACAAAAGGAAGAATGCGGACTTTTGAAGTAAAGGGCCTGAATGCCTTGTTCCCCCCTGGATTAACAAGTTGGTAGCCCACCTGGTTCTGTGGAATGGAGATTGGTTAGAGAGGGTCATTGGATTTGCAACACAGTTTTGTTTTTGAAAAATGGCCATCGGCATGTGAAGCAGGTGTGCAAGGTTGCCTGCATGGAG